>CAHIKZ030004799.1:677500-920000 GCA_903632075.3 Acanthosepion pharaonis | reverse complement strand
ATCAAGCAGACACTACACTCTGATCCTAGTTAGAAAAGTATAATGGTCATACATCCAAACAAGCACATAAATAGCCACATAAATTCTGATAAATTATGATTTCTCAATTTACATGTGTATATGTTATGTAGTAACAATAATCATTTTTTGTTATGAAATCACTCTTAAAAGAATGACTAGAATTTATTCATTTCTGTCACTCTGATATCTATCTATCTATCTATCTATCTATCTATCTATACGTACAGACTGGTAATTTGTTGCCATTCTATATTTTTAATTTTCTGCACGTACATTGCTTGTTTTTGATTTTGTTGACTGCACAGTATAGTAGGGTCAGTTGGGCACCTTCTGTGAGAAAAAAGAGCACCATGATGCAATTCACTTCACTAGAAATTTGGAAATGGCATGCTGTACTCCCTGGCGTTTATACTGAAAGCTCCAATATAAAAATTTCAGAGTGCTTGGGTGTCAATCTGAGGACAATGTAGAAGATTCAGAAAGAGTTGGATGAGTCTAATGGTGATTATGAAGGTGTTTGGAGTGATCACTAGTGATGGCAATGTTATACCTCCATTCATCTTCCCATAGGGCCTCAGACTCAATACAGAAGTCTACATCAAGTGCCTTGAGGAGTTAGTGCTACCCTGGGTCAAGTGGGTGGCTGCTGGGAGACCCTATGTCAGGACTCTGAACCATGCCACACAAGCAGATGAATACAGCCATGGTTGTCAGACAATTTCTGTGACTACATCACCTATTACATCTGGCTACCTACCTCCCCAGATTGCAACTCACTGGATTATTATGTGTGAGGCACAGTTGAGCAAGAGACCAACAAAACTACTTGTAATACCAAAGATAAACTGAAGGCAATGATTATGGCAGCATTCACAAACTTAAACAAGGAGACTGACCAGAAGAGTTGTTGGAGATTTTGAAGTTGTCTGGAGGCCATGGTTGCAGCCAATAGTGATTTTATTGAATAAATTTACTCTTTAGTATTTCAAGATATTTTTATATAATTTTGATAGATATATTTGTTAAATATGCCAGTGCTATTTTCATTTTTGTGTAATTTAGATGACAATTTATCCATCCCACCCTTTACTTTGGCAGTAAATATTCATCCAAACAAGTTGGATTACTCAACAAAGTCTATCTGTTCATTTTTTATTATATTTCCAGATCAGATGTTGAGTATTATGTTCTAAGTTGTGGATATTTGTATCTTAGACCATTTCAAACATCCAGTGTTCTAACAAATACCAAGATGCAGACAAGGGAATTAAAACCGTCACAGAGACACCACTTCATTTCTTGATAATAACTGAAAAGTCAAAAGTTGTTGAACAAAAATAACAAAATATGAACCTCAGACAATTTATCCACAGTTCTGAACATAATACTCAACATTAAACAGACAGACCTTATCATTTTCTTTTTAAACTTGTTTGCACACACACACACACACATATATATATATATATATATATATATATATATATATTTATAATTATTTTTTTAAAAATATGATTCCTTCGCTACTTAAGAGTTCTCAAATATATTAGGAATAACCAATTTTGAAATTCACCCTGATATGTAGATAAAAATTAACTCTTAGGCCCCTTATAAAAAACGATCGCCTCGGCCATTTCCATAGTAACAAATGAACATGCTTATAACGATATGTAAATTTCAAAATTTTTACTTGAGCATGAAACAGGGCTTGTTACTTTAATTTAATTTTAATAATTATATTGATGGTTTCAGCTCTCGTTTTTGAAACATGAGAACTCTTATGTAGCGAAAGAATCATATTTTTAAAAAAATAAATATAATCTAAGCTCTACTTCTGTATGGGGCACTGTTTTTTAAAAATAAAAACAAAAATACTAAAGAACCCTGGATTATTTACCTAACGTGTTCTTTCTGATTTTTCTACATACCTGCACACACACACACACACATATATATATATATGTATATATGATTGATACAAATATAAAATTTTTCACTTAGCTGATACCTCAGCAGTCAATTAGCCTGTTTTTCTCATTACTATGTTATTATAAATTATTGTCATTTGAATGGATAAAATTATTTTCATGTGAAATGCGATAGCTTTTTAATAAATCTATAGATAGCCTTATTTATTAGCTTACAAGCTAGGATACAGACCAGAGAAAATGTTCCTTTACTCTAAGAAGATTAACTTGATTTGGATCGGTAAATTCAGATAATTTAAATTTTATGAATTCCACTCTCTAGCACCAGTAAGTATAATCCATCATTAATAGATTGCAGGAATTACAAGTGTTAGATTAGTGAAATTTATTACTGTAAATTTTCTGAAATTTCTGATTTAAAATCAGGGCAAATTATTTTTCATAATTGGTCAGTTTTATATTTCAAAAACTTTTGAGGATCTCATGTTTAAATACCTTGACCTTCCTTGATATCTTTTCTTTCTGCATTATTCATATTATGAACTGTTCATGACAGATTGCACCAAAGTTAAGTAATACAGTACCAAGTCATTTTTGAATAAGTAATCATTTGAAAAAATTAAGTATGATAGGCATTTATCTTTTAACAATATTGTATATTTGGGTGAAACACAAGTGACTGATTAATATGATAGCTGTTCATAGACACAAATTCAACTTCAGTAAATTTAAACTGACATGGTTAGTTAAAGAACCAATTTCACCATCAAATAAACTATAACCCTTTCCAATAACAAGGAGAATAAATCATCTCAAAATGTTTATAGGTATTGATACTCATTAATATTGTAGCTTGCATGATTTCTTTCAATCATTTCACCCCAAGCAAGGCAATAAAGCCACTAAGATGAGAAAAGGAAAACAGTATTAAGGAGGGATAACCATAAAAGAACAGGAATTAAGAAGACAGATGATAATGATGTTGCATTTAAATTTTTGAAGATCAAAGTTGAGCAGAAAGCAAGAAGCCAGAAAAGTTTCACAAGCAATAGGTGTAAGAAAAGAAAGTGTTAGCAAAGAACTTATTGTTTCATCTAGTTATTTCAACTGAAAAAGGATGGGTCCTTTCTGTCAATTTAGTATTGTGTTTAAATTCATAAAGTCTAGATACCAAAGAGGAATGCTGATCAAAACAATGACTATGAAAATATTTTTAGAAAAGGCACAGGGAAGATGAGATGCCAAGTCAGAATCAGTAATATTGTAGATTCTTCTTTGTATTTTATCTAGAATCTCTAAATATATAGCAGAAGTACCATGCAATATTTAATGCATGTATGAATGGTATACTTATAAATGTTTAAGATTCTGATAAGAATTGTCTAGCATGACACAGGTAACCAACTTTCCTGGCAGAAGACCTAGCAATTAATTCAGTATCTGTGAAAAACATTAGCCTGAGAAGATACAATAAGTCACATGCTGATGGAAGGCAAAAAAGGTTCTCTTAAACTGTTAAGAGAACAGTTTTATTTTGGAAGCATTACATTTAACAAGCCATTTCTTGCCCCAGTTAACAACAGATTGTAAGTTTTTTTTTTATCAGCAGCCAATTTGACCTTATCAGACTGATCAGATTTACTGTTAAGACAGAAGTAAATAGTTATTTCATCACCATAGATACCAAGTTGAGAAATGATGACATCAGGAAGGTCATTGATGAAAGTTAGTAACAACATAGGTTCAAGGACATCTGTATTAGTGATTTCTCAAGACAACTTTCATTTCAGAATTTGATAAGAAAAATTGAATCAGTTCAAAAATTCATTCAGAAATACCATAACCTTTCAATTTGTGAAAAAGAGCAGAATGCCAAACTCTGTCAGAGTGGACATTCAAGGCAACTTGGGATTTAATAAAAAAAATTGAATCAGTTCAAAAATCTGTCCAGAAATACCATAACCTTTTAACTTGTAAAGAAGCCCAGTATGTCAAACTCTGTCATATGCTTTTGAGATATCCAAAGCAAAGCCTAAACTTCACCGTTCTTATCTAAATCTTGCTAGATTCTTTCAGCAATAACTGTTAATACATCAGCAGTTGACCTAGGAAAGTGAAAGCCATATTGTTTATCTGACAGAAGACCTTGTGAGGTGAGATGCTTAACCAATCCAGGGTCAATTAGAGCCTCTAACTTTGCCAAAACAAAGTCGAAGGCTGGTAGTTAAAAAGATCAAAGGGTTTGACTGAGTTCTGTGATATTGTTTGAGGCAGATCCAGCTGGTTCCCTTGAATGTTTCCTAGCCAAGGATGAGGGTTTGGTTCATCACTTTAAGCCAGATACAAAGAGACAATCTATTCAGTGGAAATACCACTCCTCATCTACTCCAAAGAAGGCCAAGGTTGTTTCATCTGCAGGGAAGGTGATGACCTCAGTTTTGGGGAAGCAAAAGGCATTGTGTTTATTGAATAGCTTCAAAAGGGTCCACACCATCAATAGAAAGTATTATGCCAACCCGCTGAGGCATTTATGAAAGGCTATCAAAGCCAAACACTCAGGTAAAGGGTTTTGTTTCATCAGGACAATGCTCCAGGATTAGAAGTCTTTTGTTTCAATGGTTACCGTGCATGACTGTAGCTTTGAACTGGTTAATCACCATCCCTATTCTCTTTATTTGGCCTCATTTGACTATCATCTGTTCCCCAACATGAAAAAGCACTGATGCAGTGATGATGATATTATATCTGCTGCTGAGGACTTTTTTGACCAAAAGGATGAACAGTCTTCTTTGAACAGTCTGATGTCAGTTTACTCGGAAAGAAAGAATGCAACTATTAATAAGAAGAGTTGAAATTGATGCATGCAAAATTTCACAGTTCTAGCATCACTTTGTGCTTAATTATTTTTAGAATAGATAAATGATGAGTGAATTCCAAAAGCAATCCACAACTTTTCATGAAAGTTCTTTTAAACTATCATAAGTTGTAAGTTTTCAGTTTGTGTATGTAATGAGTAACCAGTGTTTGTGTATGATTTATCAAATGTGTTTGTATCTGTGATACAGCAAAACTGTACTGTCTATGAATGACATAATTTAGCTCTTGAAAATATATTTCAATTGAGCACTGTTGAAAGATAGGCTAATTATATAACCAACAGCCACCTGCACTAATGCAAAGCTCTTCAGTAAAATGAATTTGGAGCACTCTGACTGATTGGCATTTGTTTACATTTGTAAAAAAAATACACTAGAATTAGCTGTTTCTCTCTGCTGAGTGAAGATAGCTCAGTCGTAGAAATTCTGACTAACACCAAATCAGTTGGGTTTCATTCCTGACTTGAGGCATTTGGATGTCTAGTCACATTGAGGAGCTGTGATACAGCGAAACAGTACTATCTATGAATGACATAATATATATATATATATATATATATATATATATATATATATATATATATATATATGTGGGGGGCGGTATCTATGCATTAATGTATGATTTCATGCATAGGTAAATGAGAATGCATTATTTCTTTTCATGGTCAGTGTTATTGCCTTATTTCTCATCCATTTTACATTTTAATATTAATTTATTGTTGATGCATGAATTTTTCTTCTCATACTATCTAAATGGTTATTTTATTATCTGCACAGTGCTGTTAAAAATAGCTCCCATCTTTCCAAAATAAATCTTGAGCTTCCACTGAGTCAACATTAAATTAACATTAAAAATAAATTCACAAACATAAACCAAGTTTGCATTTAAAATAGATTCTCCATCATGTCAAAATGAATTTGGTCATAGCTAATAATCTCATTTAAATATTTCTGGAGACTCTGTAGAAAAAGTAAAGTTTATATGTATATGGGTGATCAGTAAGTTATTAGTAAGATACAATTATTTCATCTAAAATTTTCATTATCATTTTCATTATTTGATCTATATGATTAATGGAGAATGATTCTGTGCATTGAAAAGAAAGGAAATGATGTTGAAAAATATTTGTGTTAAGTCAACAAAATAAGTATTAGTCTCTTTAATAGATAGTGGCTTGGATTGAGGAAACAGAGAGCTGATTTCAAATTCCAGTCAAATCCTTTACATTCACTTACATGCTAATACCCTAGGGAAACATATGAATCCTCTTCTTCTCCCCCCAGCTATGGGTAAATAGCAGAACAGACCGGGTTCTATAGCCTTAGATAGCAACTGGTCTACTGCAGAAAGAAATGGCAACCTACTGCAGAAAAAAATCTACCTTTACAATGCTTGGGTTAATAATAGTTATGATCAAAACAGGACAATATCCTCTACTCATAGTTAACATCCACTGTAGCACCTCCCAACTTTTTGCTGAAACTGAGATCTAAACAGAAGACTGAATCTTGACATCTGTTTATGACAATGCTATTAAGTTAAACTGTATGATTTGTATAAATTCATCACTGCCATTCATTTTTAAAATGAATCAGAAAACTTAATTTTCTATTTTTTTTTCCTGAAATATTAGCTTCTAAAATATATATAAGTCTTATTTCTAGAAAATAACTAAAAATGAAAATCCAAAATCCAAAAAATGTTTACAGTAGGATAACAGATAAAAAAAAAAAGATTCCTTTTATGGGAGGATCAAATAAAGAAAATTGATCAAATAAAGTTAAAGGCTCAGATAAAGAAAATATAGAATCAGGAACACTTTTAAAACTTATCATCGGAGTTAGAACCTCCCACAAGCATCTTATTTTGTGGTACCCTGTTTGTTAGCATTTATTTGCATATATGATGTAACTTTCTACAGAAACAATATTAAATTTACATGCACACAATAACAAAGTATTGATGTTAAATATTATTAAATATTTGGTTTGAGGAAGACATTTCCTTGAATGTATTATGACCACCATATAGCTGTGTATAGATACTAAAATAATAACAGAATGGATATCATTCCTAAAACTTGATTGTCATTATTTAATAATACATTTATCCTTCTATAAATATGTTTTATATTTATGCACATTTCATTAAATGTAGACAAATCTAGATTTTATTAATTAAAAACATTCTTGTAAAATGAGTCAGTCTAGTGTTTTATTTCAGCTATGGTCAAAGAACAGAGAAAATGATTGTTTCAGTTTTTTCTATTATGTCCATCATGTGTGGGAAGTAAGTGAGTTTTAGTAAAAACATTAAAATGAGTTAATTATAACAGATCTGGGTTAAAAATTAATTTCAGTTTTGGATTTTTATTGATTTAGTTCATGGATTTAAATGAATAAGATATGTCAAAGAATTTTACTCTTTTCAGTAAGTAAATTATTATAACAATTGTTACTATTAATATTAGTAAAAAAAAAAAAAAAAGAAGTTATGTGCATATATAAGAAAGTGTTGAAAAGCTCAATACTTCCTTTCCCAAAAAAATATTATTCTAATATTGTTATTTGGTCAGAATTTGGGAATTAGGTTAGGCAGAGAAATTTTCAGTACCCCTCATACATACATATCTCTAAGAAAAAAATTTGTACACATATTCAACTTAGAAAAACAGAAAAAATTTTATTCAATAAAACTGTCATTAGTCTTGAGGAAACAACTTCATATCTGGATCAAGCGGTTCTTATGCATGATGGCCATTTCATCCATAATGGTAAAATTCAACAAGGCTTTATTATTGTGAGGTTAGAACTCAGATGTAATATTCCTGGAAATTCAAATCAGCGGAAGAAAGAGGTCACATGAGTTGATATGAGTTTGAAAATTCTTAGTCACTACTGTGGAAGAATCCTGCTGGAATACATATGGCCTTCTCCATCAATCCATGGCCTTTGAACACCATTACCATCAGCTCAGTGCAGACTAGGGCATTAACCTTGTAGGAAGTGGGGTCATATGATTGTGAACTTTATGTGCTTTGCTATGGGTATTGTTGTGTAGTCAGTATAGAACCATCTGTTGTTCCTCCTGTTCACCTTTGGATCTTAACTGAATTTCTTATCATAAGAGAAGAACCAAATAATGCTGGGCTCCTTGAGGTGCTTGAGTTTGTTTAGCAATAACTTTGATTGAATCAGATAGTTCTCCCTTGTCTTATCACACATGAACTGCCTCTTCTCATCATGTACGGCTATGCCTGATGTCCTCATCCATTAAACATATGATAGTAGGTTCAGTCACCATAACCTACTTGGTGACAGCCATCATTGATTTGTTGGAGTCATTATTAATTATATCTTGGACTGGCTGGAAGATACTTGGCTGCTTTAAATGTTTCATTCTATGGCCATGGATGATATGGCCCTTCCAGAGATTTCCAGCTCATTCCTGGCCATGAACAATGAAGAACCTGGTTACTTTTAAGTAGCTTACACATAGTTGATGTGGTTGGCACAATCAGAGCCATTGCTACCTATAAGTTCAAATTAAGTGTGTAGACCTCAGAGGGTACAAAAGAAGATCAAGCAAATATTTTAGACCAAACAAAAAATGTTTTCTTTTATGCATAATTGGTTAATGAAAAATAAAATTCAATAGTGAAATCAAGTCTCTTTTTTATGTGGTCTCAAATAAGTCAATATTTTAACATAACCTCTTTCCATTTTTTATGTGAGATTTTTACCTTTCACAGAAATTAGCTGATGAGCTAAGATGAAAAGAAATTCATGAGCATATGTGAAAATTTTTTTAGACCAATAAAAACCTTGCCTTCACAGAAATTAACCAGTGAGCCAAGAAGAAGTAGCAAGCCTATACAAAATTCTTTTTGATCTAAAATGAAGAGAAAGACATAAGATTGTCTGAAATCATATGAAAGTACTTCATGCATTGTTGAAGTACTCACCAATTATATTATCGGCCTCTAACCAGAATGTGGCACTTCTAGGAATTTTCTCTCAATAATCCAAGAAAGCTAAGTATTTCAAACTATCTCTCTTCATCTACTTTTGAACATATGCAAATGTATATCACTTTGGTGAGCAATAAACTGTTATACCCTTGTTTTAAACATTTCTTTTTAATATTATTTTGTGTGAGATCATTAATCTGTTGTATGAACATTTCCTCTTCATGACAATATGTTAAAATTACAGATTTTAAGAATTCTGATTTAATTTCCTGAAATGAGCTATGGACACCACTTGAAACATGTAAATTTTTGAATAAATTCTTTATCTGGTTTTGTTAAAATAGCCTGTGTGCTTCCTTGACATTATCATACTTCATTAATCTTCTTGATATAGGTAAATCAAGTGTTCATTTTAACCATTAACTCCCACACCATTATAAATCTATTTCAATATATAAACTTTTATTTTTTGCAAAGTTTGTTCATTAGACTTTTAAAGATTTTTCATTTTTTTTTAAGGAGGAAATCTAAATCAATGAAAACAATGTTCTTTGCATGCACACATATTAAGTTAGAAACCTTGGAAGTATTTATGCTAAATTGTTTGCAGTTACACATCTTTCCTTGGTAGGTCACACATTTCAGTTGGATTGACCAAACCCCACCAGTCAACACAGGTTGTCTTTGCATGGAAATATCAAACTTTAATTTTTGTTTCTTGTTAATTATTCATAGACATCCAACAAAAGAGACACCAAAGTATCAATGACTATCATAAAAGTTAAGACCCTTTTGTATCTTTCATCTAAAAAAATATTTTCAAAACCTAAACTTTATTTGTGGTGCCACAGATTTAAAAGATTTTGGATTCTATATTTGATCATCTCAAAAAAGCAATAAATTAAACAATGCTCCTTATTCTATGCTATTTCCTCAATGTGATATTCAATCTGTTAAAATTGTATTGAATTCTCTATAAGCTAAAATATATAACAATTCACAATATGTGAAGAGTGTCTATTTGAAAGCAGATGTCCACATGTGTTATATATGCTTAGAATTTATAGCATTATGAATAGAGGAAAGTAAACTGATAACCCCACACAGATCAGATCTGGTTGATGGTAAATGTTTCTGGGTCACTTCACTCACCGTTCAGACCTTATAGTTTGTGTGATTCACTGGTGAAGCTAAGTAAAGCAAAGGAACATTTTGAGTTCATTTTTAATTAGGATAGTAAAAAACTTTGTGTTTTTTCAAAACATGAACAGTTCTGGTCAGTTTTTTATTGCTGCTCATAGACTCTAAAGAACAGATAGTATAGTGTCCTTTAATGTTAGTAGCAGCCCTTAAACATAGTAGCAGTAGCAGTCCTTAATAAAGCTTGTATCAGCATCAGCTCTGAAATATAAAAAACACGCGAACCCGAAAATAGCTCTTTCTTTTGAGTGTCCCTCTTTTGAACTGTGTAACATGAACTTTCCACACGGAAGCTAATGGAGCTGTGAACACTTCACACTAAAACACAAGTCCCACGCGAATATATTCATGAACATTTTGTCGTGTATGAAATTTACTCCTAACAAAAGAAACTTGTTTTAAACTTTCCTTTTGTTGATTTTGTTTAACAAATATTATCTTGCATTGCAAATCAATTAATTATTTTGTGCATGTACTCTTTTTCACCACCCGTAATAAAACCCTGCACATTTAATTACTGAAGTAGTTGATCACTAAAATAGGTTATCTAACCAGTTACACTGATTCATTTTGCCTTTCAAAGCCGATTTCAAGCTGTGTTGAAACTTCTCCGTCATGCCGTTTGTTTCGAGATGGTAAGCAATAGTGTGAATTTTCTTGTTAACCAGTAACTTCAAGAGTTGAAGAAATAAGTCAGATTAAAAATAATGGCTTCTGTCTATAGTGATGACAGTAAGAATGGCAAAACGTGGAATCCGCCCGGGTATACAAGTGTTTGCAGTCGTACACGCCATAATGTCGGACATAGGAAGAGTTTCGATTCAACGCGAGAAACGATCTCTAGTAGAAAAAGAGATTGTCATAAGGAGTTATCGGTCCTGTCATAATAATATAAATGTTGGTGAGATCATCTAATAACAGAAAAGAATCAACAACTATGATTTTAAGTCTTCGGAACTTTCGCTTTTTTTATAGGAAACACAAGACCTTGTTTAACTTAATGCGATACCAAAATATTTGTTTGTTCATCAAAAGCTTAATGGAAACATTCGCACTTGGATGAAGCAAATTATGCAGCGTGGAAAATTCTTTCGCTGCAATGTTTCTACATCAAAGAGACATATTCATTCTGAATATTACACTGTCAGTAAAACAATTTCTCTTAAACGCCAGGTACTGTAGAATAATCGCTCATCAACTTCTAAAGTTGGGTGACTTTTTACTCTTATTCGATTTGTGATCAATATAAGGGTCCAACCGGAAAGTATTGATGCCCCGTGACATAATCTGTAAGAATGTTGTTGATTCCCTTTCTAAATAGAAAAGTGCCCGAGATCAGCTTGTGGCGGACTTCACCACATTAATTTAACTTTAGATCAGGAAAAAAACTGACGTGGAAAAGGATAAGCAGAAGACATAATTACACATAAAATATGTATTTAACAAGATGTACAATATCAAACAAGGATGTGAAAGAAGGCATGCATTGAGTAGGAAAAAAGGTTGAATAAAACAAGTGTTGTCTCTCTTTAACTATTATTTTGTATTCCAAAGTTCACTGAAAGAAAGTTTGTGATAGTTTCTTGTAAGAAAAGATTATGTGAGTGTAAGGAATGTTCAGCATGTGAGTGATGGTGTGAGTGAGAAGATTGGTGCATGGTTTCAACTGTCGTGGATTCGTTTGTCAGCTGAAATCTCACTAATTATCTAAGAATAATTCTTGCTTATATAGGTGAACATAGGCTCCGAATCGCTGCGCAGGAAGAGTTATTCTTCACGTGCAGACAATCTGATTGGTTGGCATTGACCAATCAGCGAGCGAGTTTTGGGGAGACTCAAGAAAGCTTCTGGGATCCGTTTCTCCCAAAAGTGCACAAAATTGACTACATGAAAATTGTCGCATTGCTACGATTTGTAAATTGTCTATAATAACGTAGTGGTGATTTATTAACTAATGAATGCTTAACGTTGTATGTGATTTGTATTTGTGCATGTGTCGGAGTTAGCCCCTCCTCAGTTCCTTAATCCTCCACCAGGGGTCTCTCTCCCTTGGCTATGTGACCTTTTGCCTCGATCTCTCTTTTCCCCTCAGGCCTTGAGCCGTAACCACTTCTCGTGGAGGTGAGGAATTCTTTTCACTTTTTTCTTCATTTCAGCTAATACCAATATGTGAGATCTCACCAATACAGCGTTTCCCAAATTCTGGGAACACGCTAAGAACAATACCAATACACGTACGTACGTACGAACACTCACCACAATACACACACATACTATTCATCACACAAACTCAATGTAACGGTCCATGTGCTTGTAACTTGTTGTTAATACATATATTTGTTTGCATATAATTATCGGTCTTGTTTGTTTTCTTTGTCTTCTTTGGACTTAATTAAAGTCCAACATTCTCATGTAACTGAACCGGCTATCAGGAAATTTTAACCCACGTGTGTTCCTTTACATAAACCCCTCGGTCCTGTACATATGTACGTAGGTGTGTGCGATACAGATCGTCACAAGCTGCTGTAGATACTGAAGGTGTCAGATCTCCCTTGGAAATATTTCTTATCGTAAATACAACAAAATGCACCTAAAAAAGGTTTGTGACGGATCGAAATGTAGAAAGCGTCACCCTCTAGCTAGTAAATACATAAAATGACCAACCGACAAATAAATTGCCAGGAGTTTCAATTCAAAAATGCATCCACTTCAGTTGATGAGGTGTCAACTGCAAGACAGTTACACAGGTGACGTTGTTAAAAATTGTGAAAACCGTGTCACAAATAAAATTTCCCATTTTTTTTTATTGTTGGTGAGAATATCAGTTAAGTGTTTTGATATACAGTCAAAAAGGAATCATCTGAAAAATTAACCACGTCTAAAAACAGCCACACTCTTTCTGTTGTATACAAACTGGAAAATAACTACAATTTTGTCAAGAGAGAGAGAGAGAGAGAGAGAAAGATAGAGAGAGAAATACCAGCAGTACCAATTCGATACCTCAAACTAACATTTCACAAGATTTATAACTATAACGGATTTTGAAGAAGTTAAAAAATGAGACACACCTGCTACATAGAAGAATTAGCTGTGAGTACATAGTCCACGTAAATGTAAGTAAAATCCAAACCGTGTAGAACATGATCAATGAATCTTTAAATGGAATGAGCTGCATTCCGCAAACCGAAAAGAACGCATAAGAATTTCAATATCTCTAAATAGGTTATGATATGTCTTAGGGATATATTCAGGCTCCATTAGGATTTGATGGTAAGCTCCAACAGGATTAAATCTTTAGAAGACCTTTTTCTCTGACTAATGTTGTGATGTCGTAAATATGTATGAGAATAGATAACGATCAGGACATGTTATCGAATTAAGAGCACGACAGTCTTGTCGCATCCACCAGTTTAGCAACCGGAAGTGGATTATCTCCGTTGACTGACAGTGGTTTTGTTACGTATGTCCACGTACCAGTGTTTTTCAATTCAAACAAAACTTTCGACGTTTAAAAAATTATGCATATACAGTACATAAAACCTTGATGAACAGTTCCGGAATATTAGTAGAAACCTTTGCTTAAAAAGATGTTTTCCATATGTTTACTTAATTTCATAGAAAAAGAAATAGGAACGGCAAGTCAAGTTATGTGGCCGTAACAACCTTATAACAACAGTAATAATCGTCTGATGATCAGAAGGATTGCCTGAAGGAAGTGTGGAATCTTCCACATTAGCCTTCCACCCCTTTCGGAAAGATGTATTCTTCCCTAAAAAAAAAGAAAAAAAAAGCCTTAACCAATCACCACTTCGTTTCAGTAAATTCAATCTTCTATTGGTTAAGAAACACTAAACTGTAGCAAAGTCGAAACAGACCATTTTTCCCGCCGAAACTCCCTGGAGATGATTTTTAGACACCAAAGTGTATATAAACAGCCGCGTGACTCAATTCAAGTCTCATCAAGTTTCGTAAGATGCTACCAAACTCCACGCGTGTCAATTCACTGACTCAACATCACTTCAAAACTCTCAACAAACTCAATACAGCATTCAATCAACCATTGTCCACGCGGTAATCAAATTACAATTGACTTAAAAAATGAACATTTTCACTACACAAACAGTAATTGTACAATTCATCAATTTAGCCAAACAGTTAAAGGCAAACAACTCTTCACAACTTAAATTCTAACACGTAACACACGCATACACACTAATATTTGAACGAACACATTTGAGATTTGTCCTTGCAGCAAACCAAATTATTTTAATTTCACTATCAAAATCATTAAGTTTTATTGACCAAATTTCTGCATGAACATTCTTCATAACCTTGTCTCAATTGCCACAATCAACAAACATTCTGTTATCCTTGCATGTATATCTATTGTATATATAAAAATCTCTTTATTGTTGGATCTCTAACTATTGTGTTTTTAGTAATTTCTTGCAATGCAAATTGTCCTTATATTCTTTATTTGATCTACATGTTGTGGGATAATGCATAATAAGCACGCATAATCTTTGCCTTACATAAATTTACCTTCTGATACATTTTCACTCAGCTACAACCCACAACAGAAGTAGAAGCAACTTTTGCCTAATCGGTGAAGATGTGTAAACCTATTTACGCACGAACGTATACATACAAACACGAAATCACATGTACAATGCCAAACGATCATCGGCTAATAAATCACTAATACATTTTCCTACAGGCAATTTACAAATTGCAGTAATGCGGCAATTTTGAAATAACTTTATTTTTAAGTAGTTAAATTTGTGCACTTTGTGCACGCTGATTGATTGATGCCAACCAATCAGATCGTTTGCACGTGAAGAATAATTTTTCCCGCGCAACGAATCGGAGCATATAGTCGCTTATTTTTCTCATCTCAATTAGTGAGACCTCAACTGCTAAACGAATCTACAACAGCTGGAACTCCAGTTCTAACCACGCGCCAACCTTCTCACTCACACATGCTGATGATAATTTGTACACCTTCACTAAAAACTTCTTTTGACACAACAATACTTTTCAACAGTAATATCACAAGAAGAATCATATCATGAAACACTCATGAACATTTATCCAGTGAACTTTAAACCCAATAATTATCTCTCACTGAACTCTTAAATTGCAGTCAAAGGGAGGAAACTCTTGATTAATTCAACTTTTCTTACTTAAATGATTAATTTCTTTCATATCGTTGTTTGATATTGTACATCTTGTTAATATACATATATTTTATGTGTAACAATGTCTTGTGGTTATTCTTCTTGCATATGTCCTGTTTTCTTATCAAAGTTAAATTAATGTGGTGAAGTCCTCCACAAAGCATTCCCCCTTCTTGTTTTGTTCATTTTGCTTTCTTTCCCTTTTCACCTCTTCCTTTTTGAAAAGACGCAGATATTGCTTTTCCTTTCTCTTCTCAGCTTACCCCCCCCCTTCTAGCTCTTTCTCGGAAAGATGCAGTGAATCTGTTTTTCCTTTTTCTTTGCCATCGCTTCGGATTTGGCCGTTGATCATATACTGTCATTTCCGTTGAGCAACCCAGTCCTTTGCTTTGTTGTAATTCATTCTCGTTTCTTTGTTAATTTATTCATTGTTTTTGCATGCAAATTCTTTTTGTTCGCAGAAACACCATCATGATGTTTAATGCTATTGTCTTTGGCTACTTAGCAACCACACAACATTTCGGTGTTCTTTTTCATCATCACATCGCCATATTGAATTCTACTTAGCAACACGGCACTTTGATTTGGTTTCTCGCCAATTTCTGGATTTATGTAACTACATGCCACGTGTAACATCTTCTTCATTTCACGCGCCACCATTTTTGGACATTTACTTACCAGTCCCAAATCACATTATTCAAGTGAATTCATTTGAGTTTATGTAGTGAGACTTTTCATTCACCAACGCATTATTAATTTCAATGTCGACGAGTTTCAACCACAAACTTTTCCTTTCATCAAGAACCATATGAAACACAAACATTTCCAAAGACTTACCACTTGCATGTGGTTACCTTGCTCCTTTTCATTACTATTAAATTAACCACATTTGCATATCCACACATTCACACTTTGGAACAATTTTTATGTGTTTTAATATTTCACTCCTGACCAAGTGGTGACTCCTTTCACTTCTTACAAATCAACAAATGTACATATTGTAATTAAGTTGTTGGTTAATTGCCAATAATAAAATTTTGACCTTTTTATTACGAACTCTGCCTTTGTTGTAACTCAGTTTTTGATGTTAATATCTTCCTGTAGATTCCTTATATTTTATTTACATGGCAACACTTCTGTTGGCTGCTACAGTTACAACAAGTTCGCCATGCGCCTCCAACGTGTCCATAGAAATTTGGTGGAAAAACATCATAAACTCACTTAAAATAATAGAATTTCCGACATTGTAATTCTGACGGACACACTTCTCGACTTAATCTCCTCCTTACCTTTCCTCCGAACTCATGTCGCACTCTGCAACTCTGTACTTTTGGCAATTCCGACCATGCGCTAGTGTTTATTGATATCTCTTTCCGCTCTCCCATCAGGCAAGAACCCACTATTAACAGAATATCTTTCTGTTATCAACTCACTGATTGGGACTCGTTTTGTGATTTTCTTCGCGATGCCCAATGGAATTATATTTTTAATCATCTTGATTTTTAATCATTCTGGAGCCTCTTCCTGGGTAAAAGCCGGCAACGGAGCTTTCGTATCAGTACAGAAATACTAAATTAAACTACAATCTTCTTGGTTCATTCCTGTCTGTTCGCTATAGCCCACTGGATTTTCTTCTTCCAGCTATACCAGGTGTGACTGTAACAGAAATCTCTTTGTCGTTGCTCATAATGAGTGCAATCGTGTCTTCAAAGGAGCAAAGTCACTATTCACTGATAGTATGAGAAATAGTATAACCTTTCACAAGTTTGGTTCTTGAGATTACTGGCAGCTTTGCAAGAATGTGTTGAACAAATACAAATTCTTAGTCCCTCCTCTCCTCAACCAATTTGAGGTATTGTCAACTACTGCAGATAAAGCAGGTACTTTTCTCGGAAATTCTCTTCTAATTCCACTCCCAACTCATCCGGATTATCTCTGCCCGATTTCCCCCTTGAACAGAGAAATATGCACATAACCCCGTTCATAGTTTCTATTTCAGTTCAGTTTCGCGCCATACTTCCTATGTGTTGTGGGTTTGTTAGGGCCACAAATAAAGCCACAAAGAGAAGAATTGAGTTAAACATATTAACAGAAACAGTAATACAAACATATACAAACGAGAGTGTTACAGCAAGAATGTTCGGTCCGACTGTCAGAGCTGACTGCTGGAAACATCCCTCTCTAAAAGGCAATACCTGCTCCTATTTATAGCTGGGAGAGTCCATGCATGCGTGGGTAAATTACCATAACACTATGTAAATAGTAGAGGGACTGAGGTCCATGCTCGGTCGATTTCCTGCGTTTTACTCCATGACCCAAAGAATTCCCGGATAGAAATGTTTCTAATTTAAGCGTTAGGTCATCCATCTTTTTTTTACAGCTTAGCTTGCCTTCAATTAACGTAACCAAAGCATCAACGGCCATGCCACAAAAACTCGCTACCGACGCACGTACACTGATAGACAAATCAGATGTTTTTTGGGGAAACCGCTTTCCTAGCACCCCCCCCCATTCATACCACTAATGTTTGAAATTCCTGAAAACAAAACTGATTAGGATTCTTAACCCTGCGTTAGCCACTACGGATTTTAGAAAATGGATAGAACCTGGCGTCTGCCTCCCACGACAACTGAGTTACAACAGCGCCCCACCACATGCTACACACTCTCACTGAGTCAGGAGAGCAGTGGGAGGGAGCAAAAGAAACAAGTTGCCAACTAGGGATTATGAGTACTTTCAAAATTTGGGTGTAACAAAACAAGACATGTGACTAATGCAGGGTTAAGAAAAAAATCAATAGAGGATTTTATAAAATTAAACTGTGAATAAATAAGAACATAAATAAATGAAATGGAAGTTGTGTTATGAGATATAAAACAATATAAAAAGTTCTAATATTATAATAATATAGAATACTAATAATATAGGATAGCCATACTTTTTTAGTAGTTCATAAATTTTTTTTTTTTGAGTAAAACTCTTGATGTTAGAACTTGTTATGAAAAACATTTAATTAAATTAACTTAAATTATTTTTAGAGAGTTTCTTAAAGAATTTATTTTGATCTCACAAAATTTTTATTGCTGCTATGATTTTACCCTTTGAAATTCTTTTTGCCCACCAATCGCTGTTGTGTAAAACACGGGTTCTGACTTTATATGTAATTATGTTGGTTCTTCAGAACAAGTCACATTAACTCTTAAAACCCTTCCTTCTGCCGTTCACACTTCGGGAACTTCTGTTTTAATTGGGATTCTGTCCAAAACTCTCATTATCTAAAATTTTGTCCTTTGCTGCCAAATATGTACTTTCAGCGACTAACTTAGATTTCATACATTTTTTTTTTCATAAATATAATTTACTTTCAGATAAGAAAATCTTTTCCAGATAAGAAAACTTTTATTATCATATCACAGTATTCATACATTTTTAGTACATAAATGAGTAGATCTTTTATCAGAAAATAAATTAAAAAATAATATAGCACTGACTCTTTGTTAGCATTAGCGTATGGGGCTCTGGGAACGCAGAGGAACAGCGTTCCCTTATTATTTAAAAAAATGAATATAATCACATTTTGAACATTTTCGATATGGAGACAAAATGCTTGTCAAGAAAACCTAATTTTATAGAATATTTGTTCCTTTTATTAGATGATTTTTTTTAAAACTTGTAACAGGATAGAAAATGTTGGGTGTTGATGTAGTAGTATAATCCTGACTTGATATTATTTGAGTGTTGTTAAAGTAATTACCCCGTTGCTATATATATTTGTAGTGTAGGAAGTAACCTTTTCTCTTTTATTATATTGAAAACGAAATGAATTAAAACGTACCACAATAATATAAATAATAAAAAAATTGAGACACGTGTTGATATGAATAGCAAGGATTTTTATTTTCTTTTTGTAATGGGAATTACAGAATATTTGTATGGTGTGTGTAGACATGTTCTCAGTGTCTCTTTTGTTTAAAAGTCAGTGCTTACATAGTTTGGTTCAGAGAATTTCGTTTGTGTGGATACGTTTGAAATTGTCTGTTTTCGATCTTCAGAAGTTGAGGATTGCAGTTGACATGGTTTGGTTCTGAGAATTTCGTTTGTGAGGATGACGTTTGATATCGTCTGTTTTCGCTCTCCCCGGAGGTGCTAACCGACGTGGGTTTTACTGATACTTGTCTACTAGTCTACAATTATAGGTAACCTAGTCTACACTAATCTACTCTACTTTATTCTCATGTGGTGGAAGGGTAGTTTTTATAATAATGAGGGTAGGATGATGAAATATCATTCTTTTCTATCATCACTGATGACAAGGTTATTTTTAGAATGGTGAAATATCCTTGATTTTTTTATCATCACTGATGGTAAGCTTATTTATTTAGACCATAACAAACTGTTCGCTAAATGTATTTTGCATTTACGTATTGCTATTGTTCAAAAAAATAAATATCTTGAGATTGAAGTGAGTCCTTTGTAATTCGAGGTAGCGAAAGGTTATAAGTCAGATAGGAAAGTCTAAAGTTTAGAGGTTAGACCTTGGTAGTAATTGTCATCTTAGTAACACATGGCGGCGTCAGAAAATGCAAAAAATGTCTTAAGCAATTGACCGATTAACCTCTTCACGCAACACGCATAGCTTATTTCTCTGGCGGTCCCTTCTCCCCTTCTGCCTCCCGACTGACTGTTTATAACCTTTTTTTTTTTTTTTCTACAAGGCTATGGTGCGGAGTTTGGTTTCGGCTAATATCAAAAGTCTCTTTGTTTTAATTTTTTTGATTGGTCCAATTTATTTTATCTTCCGGTGTTCCTTTCCTTTTCATTTTGTTATATAGCGCAAGTTATGCGTGGAGCTTCTCATATTTTGGTAGATTTCTAGCCACAAATAGCTAGAGACTGGTCCAGAAAACTTCCGCCGTTTTTCGGTCGGGTTCTGTCTTTTCTTCTTCTTTTTATTTGAAGGTTTCCTTCTCATTAGTTGAGAGAGAAATATATAGAGAAGTATTTATAGAGAAGTTTAGAGACAGAGAAAGAAATAGATAACAGCTTTAAAGGAAAGCGCAAATGATTTATTTTAATTGTTTTTATTTATGTTTATATATTTTATTTTTATATTTTACTTTATTTTTATACAGATTGTATCACATGATTTCCCCAATACTGCAAATACAAATGTTTTCTCCTATAATTGGATGCAGGCAAATTGTGAATGGTTGATATATTCAACCTCAAAGGATGTTAATTTCTTGTAAGTCAGAAGGCTAAAAAAATAAACATTTGATGTATAATCAGTACAAAAATTGTTCAAAAGACTGGAAAAAATTTGAAGCTATTATTTTTTCAGATGAAAGGAATATTGATCATTTAGAAAACTATCATGCCTAGTGTGAATCGTACTTACCTAAACGAAAAACAATTGATAGCATTAAGCAACAGAACATTAATCAGGCAGAACAGATATGGCGACAAATTTTGCAATGCTTGATTAGTTTGGTAATACAAAACTTTATTACGCGGTGTAAATAAAATGTTGTACAATGCACGTAGCAATGGAAATTTTATAATTTGAAGACTTTATTATATCTTCTTTTTTTTTTTTTCATCTTGAATGAATAAACGGCTGTGTTGAGTTGCTGAAACAATGCAAAAGAAATCCAAAATGAGATTTTACAACTTCTTTGTACAAACTCAGGGAAATACTATTCAGTTATTTTGGATTGAACACTTGATGTTGAACAACGGACAATTATTGTTCGTTCTGCTGGTGTAATGAAGCCACCAGATAATAAGATGTCTGAGCCTGAAGTCATCGTGAACATTTGTTGGGATTTGTTCCATTAAAAGAGACTACAGACGCCCTTATAGCAGAAACTCTTTTTGAACATCTGGGGCAAATGGAATTATCAATCGAAAACCTTCGTCGTCAAGGTTATGATAATGGGACTAAGAAAGCAAATAAAATGAATACAAAAGATAGTCCTGAACATAAACACGGGCGATTTTTGTTATGCAAACTCTTTTTATCTTAGTAGTCAATGCTGATGCTTCGTGTTGTCTGGAAGCAAGTACTTTCTTCAGTTTAGTTCAATAGGTCTCTAATTATTTTTCAACGTCAACTAAGAGTTGGAAAATTCTAGCTAGCACAAATTCAAACTTAATTTTTAAACTATTGATTGAAATTAGTTGGATAGATTCAGATCGATGGCTTGAATACATTTAAAAAACATCTTGATGTATATGATGCTTTAATAGAGATCTGTGATAACACACTTAAGTGGTTCATATAGAAATACTTCCTAAATTGAAGTTTAAGTTTGTGGTATCTTTTTTAAGTCAATATCCCAAGTAAGTATGTTTGATTTGAATTCAACTATAAAGCAATTATGAATAACTAAGAATTATCTTGTAAACTGCAGTTGTGATCAAAGTTTTTAACAGGCGTTGACAGATGCTAATGAGATTGCAAAGGAACTGGACATATAGTCAAATATTTTTAGTAAGAAAAGTTAGAAACAGGAGAGAGAAACGGTAGTTTGTGCATGAAGGCAAAGAGTCACAACAAAATCCAAAAACATCAAAATAGTTTGTTACTATTAGAGAGCTACACAATATAAAACAGTATTTGGCTTTCTGCATGATATATATGGCATAAAGGAAAAACCCTACTGACTATTACCGCACAGGATACTGCTGAATGTTGTTGGCATGGTTTCGACAGTGTTATAAAATAAAATAAGACATATCTCGATTGATTTACAGGCAAATAAACTAACATACTCAAGAGCCGGATGTGAACGGGACAAGGCCCCGTCACAGAATGACCATTATCGTCATTTACGAACGTTCCCGACGCACAAGTTCCGGTCGAAAAAAAATATATGTAAAGTGTTTCTATTTTTCGACCAATAAAAATGCTTCCCTCCTAATTATACTCGCGTCGTTTTTCGAGCCTGTTAAGCCATAAAAAATAACGCCATAAAATGGGTCACAAGGAAGTACAACGGCAGTCAACAGGTGGCCAGGAGTCAGTCGTTCAAGTCTGAACCGACTGTTCGGTTGAACTCTCTGCCTTCGGGCGGGGAGGAACTCGAAGGAGGCTACGCCGAAGGGCGGATTCTCTTTCGGGGAGGTAAACCGACCCTGAACCCGTTTATGCGGGTTCAATGGACATATTTTTAGCCGGGCCCACGGGCTCGGAGATCCCACATTAAAAAAGCATTGTGCCACATGACGCCCTCGTGAGGGGGGGGGGTGACTGAATATCGTCAACAGGTGGCCAGGGAAGAGACCTGTCATGGTCAGGCCGAGCGGTCAGCAGCAGCCAGCAGGAGGAACGCTACCCAACCTGTGGGGACTATTATGAGAGATCAACCCAGATCTTCAGCCGGCCTATGAACTATATCACAAGGAAGCTGTCCCAAACCCATACGTTCCTGTTGAAATAAATCACGTAAATCTATTTCTGTTGTTGTCGTATTTTCTTGCAAACATACGCTTGTCTATAACAACAGTCAAATGAAGGCGTTTACTATTAATCCTTTTGCCGACAGCAAACAAGAGAAAGAACGAACGATCCTTCGTATGCTCAAAACGAAGAATAAAACACAATCAAACAAATTTAAATACGATTAAATCAAACGATGGTGACAATTGTGAAAAAAAGATCTCAAAAGGATTACAAAGAATTCGTAAAATATCTAAAGAAATAAAGTTCAGGAAAACAAATGTCTTTATATGTACGGATACACGAGTGTGTGTGTGTGTGTGTGTGTGTGTGTGTGTGTGTGTGTGTGTGTGTGTGTGTGTGTATATATATATATATATATTTATGCGTGTGAGTGTATGCGTATATAATTATGGATAGAATTAACTCACTAAGGAATTTTTTTTTATGTCCGGTCGACGTAGGTGGGTTTTCGGGCAAGTATTTTATCTCGTTTGGGTCGATCTTTCTGTATGGCATGAGTACCCAAAAGAGAAGACTTTCTGCAGCATAGAGTAAGCAAATACTCCGTGTGTTTGCCGTTATGTGCTTCTTGTGAGAATTTTGTGCGGCTCCAAATAAAAGTCAAATCTTTTTGTCGTGTTCTCATTCGTTGAAAAGAGTTACTTGATGTGCTTACTACGACGTCCAAGTGGTGGTGTCTGTTTTACGTGTTTATTTTTAGTTTGTTTTTACGTGTCTGTATTTAGACGTGATTTAATTGTAGTTGAAGAGGGAATTTCGAAATGTATATTTATTTATTTTTATTTTCGAAGTCCTAACGAAGTATATATCAATATCACTTCCAGTATCAGTAGTGAAAATAATTTCTCGAAACTCAAGTAAAAATTGATCAACATTATGCTTTAAAGAGTAAAATATTTTAAACCAAATGTACTTTTTTACTGACGTATTTTTGTTTTTCCCTTTCGTCTTTTAACTGTTTTAAGACTAGATAATTGTGTTATAGAATTATTTTTATCGTTTATAGTTGAAAAGGGCGAAACTAAACCTAAGGTTATTGTTTTAGGTGGTTTTAAATTTTAGTGATTAACTACTTCAATAATTAAATGTGTAATTTTTCTTACGGAAACATTTTCTAGTACATGAAATAGTGGTGGTGTAAAGAGTACATACAGAAAATAACAGACCAATTGATTTGCAATCCAAAGGTAACTTTTATTAGGAACAAAATTAACAAAAGGAAAATTTAAAACAAGTGTTTCTTTTGTTACACGTAGATTGTATACACATGGAAATGTTCATTAATATGTTATAATGAGAACTTAACAACATAGGTGCAGAATATGATGCAGTTGTGATACCTGGAAGGGATCTTCTGAGAGATTTGCGTGGTGTTGTAGGTGTCGGTGCAGGCAGATCTAAATTCGATGCAGAAGAACCTTTAAGAATTTGGGATATTCTAGGAGACTCAGTGGCTGGCCCGAGGCGTTTACCCAACTTTTGGAGATCTAATCAACCTGTTGATTCTGGGAACACTCGTTCGTTGCTTGATCTTCAAACTAGAAAGAAGAGGCGGCGGGCAAGTTCAAAAGTGCTTTACGAACAACAACATGATGAACAAATCCCTCTGCTGGCCGACGTGCCAGGTATTACACCGAAAAAGCATCGAGGGTCCTTACGACAAATTTCTTATGTCCAGCGTATGGACATCGATGATAGAAACAAAATTCGAGCTGAGTTAAGTAACACTTAACAGTAACACTAACAACAGAGACAGCAATAGTAGTAGGAAGTACTTATTACTTGATCGATTAAGCCCAGCGTCGAAATTACTACAAACTTTGAAGTTTCGACAAAGTCTGTAACTTCCTTCGCCTTCCTCATTTTTTCCATCATCATTATCATCTATGTCTTCATCATCATCACCTTCGTTGGTAAGCACAACCCAAACAAATGGAAGGCCTACGACGCTCAATGACATTTTTATCAGTGTCAAAACAACTAAAAAATTTCACGAAAAACGATTGAAACTAGTTTTGGATACATGGTTCCAGATTGCTAAAGACCAAGTAAGTTGATAAGTTTTAAAATGTTTTATTATATTTGAAATAATAGGTAAAGAAAAAAAGAGTCTCATGATTGCTTCCTGGAGGCCATATAATTTGAAGAGAGGCAAGGCATGATTGATTTTAAAATACAATTTGTATTGATAATCAACGAATGCTGGATAAGGAAATACGCTGTTTTTTTTTTTAAAGTTAAATCATTCGATCGTGTATCCTCTGGTGTCTATTAGAAAGGCCGGAGAGTACACAACAAAATGCTGTGAAACTTTAATAGCCAAAGACAAAGGAAATAGGCCGGACAAACCACTTACAATGATTAAAACACCCGACCTAATAAAATTCAACCCAAGTTGTACGAAAAATCGAAGGAATTTTTACTTTATTTTTGTTGGCACGATGACGGTAAGTGAAAACCAACTTTAAGGAAATGGTCTTAATCCCGAATAAACAAATCAGAAGACTTCTTTGTTTTGTTTGCAATCTTGACAGCAAGAGTCTTTTTTAATTAGTACTTATTTTTGAGGGTTCAAATTTATTTAAATACTTTGTCCAAATGCAACGAAACTATTTTTACTGTTATTTTAAGACGTGTTAGTTAGCACATCTCGTACCAATGACTGACAAATATATACCCAAACATTCCATAAACAATTAATTATGGTTTTTCACTGACATTGAACCAGTTTCACTGACAGGTTATCTGGTCTTTTAGCAGCTTTCCAGTATGGTATTCCAAGAGACCAAAGGAGCATATCTATGGTCCAATTTTCAAGCTTTCTTTTTATGGAAAATATTTTTTATTCAAGCTTTTTGGTAAGCTGTGGTGTGTTAAAATTGCTAGCTTTGTCTAGGGCGCAAAATAGTCTGGCATCGGCTTTGGCATTGGTCACGGGCATGACATGCCTTTTCGTCTCCTACGACCATAAGACCTATGTCATTGGAAGTTACCTTATCTATATATATGTCTGAAAGAGAATGTTAAAATTTGGAGCATGCCATCTTTCATTTATGGCCTTAGTAGGTGTGTTAAACATGGGGAAACCTGAATATATATATACACACACACACACACACACACACACACACACACACACACACACACACACACACAGTATTGGGGAAAATATTAGAATAAATTCTGTAGCAGTAACAGGAGACCGTGATGAGGATTAATAACAACAGTGGCTCACGCGACACAAGAGACATGGATCGAGAATTATACAAACTTTATTACAAAAAAAAAAAAAGTTACGGTTTAACCTGGGACTACACAAGCATTGCGTGCTGAAAATATGAAACTTGGTACCGGGAAGAGAGGGAGGAATCAAGAGATTCAACCAGAGACTCTGCCCGACTGCGACTCAGTCAACACATTCTCCAGGAACGGTCTTACCAGGAATATACAAAAGACTATATGTAAATATTATGTACACTTTCATGTTTTAATACATTTTGTTCTAAGTACATTTTGTGTTGCATTATTATTCCATGCATTAGGCAAGTTTCAAAAGTTAGGAAAACAGGTAAGTTCCCGAACACGCAAACAAAAGCATTAAGACATAGTATATACAATATTCTTCATTTACTTAAAAGTGGTAAATACCCGAAAAGTTGCAAAGATGAAAAATGGATAGTAATGCCATAACGAGAATTTGGATCCGAGAAGAAAGGAATAAAAAGGATTCAATTTTCAAACAGCGTGTATTCGTTTAATATACCTGATACATTTACAGTTGGCAGAAAATCGCTAAAAAAACGTTGATATGTCGTTTTCGATTGCTGTTTGTCAAGAAAGCGATTAGATGTAATGGTGCTGTCGGCAGTGCCAGAAGTTTACTGATTTCTCGAGTTGATTTGGCCGTGGTCACAGGATAGGTCCGAAATGGATTTACCCATTGGTTGGTCGATCGTCTGTGATGGTGTTGATGGGCAGGAGGTAGTGTGATGCCGAAATGTTAAAGCCGAACAGCCTGGTGAGGTGGTTTGGCATGTTGATCGATCGTGGTCACGATAGTGGCCTCATTTCTGGTAGTGTGCAGTTATTGCCGATGTGGCGGTAGCGACGAGGAATTAGGTATAGCTGGTAGGCCTGTAGTGGGTCAAGCGGAATGTTTCAGTTGGATTTGGGTCGAATGTTGTATCAACGAAACGGGATCGCGGTGGTGACGGCGAGGGTAGGCCTGTAGTGGATGGTTAAGGCTGATCGTTGGAATGTCTCTGTCTCGACGAGGGAAGCCTGTAGTTGTGTGGGGACGGCGTCGAGGTGTTATAAATCACTGCGGTTGGATTCAGGGGTCTGGCGGTATCGAAGCTGGTCACTCTGTGTGAAGAGTCGGGTGAGATTAGTGAAGCCTGGGTGAGGTAATGGTTGTGTTGAGAGAAGCGGTCATGACGGTGACAGTGCGCCTGCGTGTCGGTAGGTGGCCTTTCGGCTCACCTCTGTGTTGGTCGTTACAAGAGGTTTTGCCTTTAAGCAGATCTGTCAGTCTCAAAGACCATCTCTTTTTCTGGAGGGAACGCTCGTGCTTGGCCACTGTATCACTTTCATTGCGGGGGGGCTTGCTTAGTGTTACTGAACGTGATGCTCAGAGTGTATGCGCAGAAAACGACTTTTTTCTTTTTGTGTTCTGCTTTCTTGGCATTCCCATTCACTTCCGGTCGACATGCATACTGAATCAGAAAGAGATCTAAATACAGCGGCGTATAACAGTAAGAGAAACAATAGTTCACTTCAAGAGGAGCCTCCCCGTATCATTGTTGTATTAAGGACCTGGAATTTAGCTGAGAGCGACAATGTCTCCCGAGAGTAGAAGTTTTCGACTCCCTTTCATAAGTTTTTAAATTTCTTAAGTAGGCATCAAAGGTTCTTTATGATGACACCTTTGAAAAAAGTTATTGGCTGGTGACGATCTCATACTTAACCAGGATATTCCCAGAAGGACTGGGTGTTGATTAGCCGAGAGTCTCAATGCCATTACCACCAGAATGGGTCACGTAGGCATACCGCTAAAAACATCGAAGGGGTGAAGCGACTGCTAGCTAATAGACCGAGAAAATCGTGACATTAGCAAAATTTCTTGAATAGAAGCTGAGTCACATTTTCAAAATCCAGTAATTCCACCAAGGAAATACGATTTGAAATCACTAAAAAATATTTTCATAACATTTTTCAAGCCAGGTATCATTTCTTTCTATGTCACATCAACGGTCAATGACGATAAACCAAGTTGACTAATGACAAGTCAGAATACAAGGATGAAAAGATTTAAACAACTTTTCCTCTGGTGCAATATCTGCGTAAACAATGATTCTCCTGTTTAATGGCAGACTTGAAAATGCAACATTTATTCCAAAGTTAGAAGGAGACTCTCCTTCTCTCTAAATAAATATAGTGATCAAGGTTTTGTGAACCAGATGGATGTAGTATGTTTGAGTGATACAATCATGGCCTAGCAAGCTGAAGTTTCAATTTTGGATTGCATTTGTTACTTTTAGAAAAGATGTTTTTCTATAGTGCACTCTGTTTCCAAGAACAGCAACAGTTTTGATTTGTGCAAATAAAAGTCATTTAGTATAGACACAGTTTGAGTTGAGTATATTAAGATTTCTGTTAGTTAATTTAGAAGTTTCTCAAAAACACTTGTAGTAATGTCAGAAGAAGCATTTGAAAATGAAGTTTACAGGAGAACAGCTGTATTCAAGTGGCACAAATATTTTATTTTTAAAGAAGGTCAGTTACAGAAAATGACAATCACTCAGGTCAGGTCTATCAACTTTGATCTCGCTTGAAAATATTGCTGTTGTCCAAAGTGTTCTTGAAAAAGATAGTTATATACACATATGCTGCTACTAAGATCTGTTTTTATTATCTTTAAAAAAAAATTATTTTTTATGATCTTGAAATGAAAGGGAAAGAAGTATACAATCAAAATGAATTTTTCTGAGACAAAAAGCAAAACAAAAAAAAACAAAAAATCTACAAACATTTGATTATTTGTTTACTTTTTTATACTCGTTCTCTCAACTTCAATCGGTTCACGAACTTTTTGATTATACCTTGTATATATTCATGTGGGCGTCTGTCTATGCACACGGACTCGGGACTAATTTTTATGATTTTTTACATCATCATTTCTTCTTCCAAAGAGTTTGAAGTATCAAGCTATTTGGTTGGTTATTAGAGAATAGATACTTAGTGTTTAGTTCATTTTGTATAGGACAAAAAAATACGCTACATTAAAGGACAAAGCTAAAACAAACGCATAGAGAACATTGAAATGAAAAAGAATAAAAAAGAATTATTTACTAAGTAGAAAGTAAGTAATCAAGAAGAAAGAACATAAAGAAAATGGAGATATAAATAACAGAACCCCCCCCAAAAAAAAAAAAAAAATAGGTACAGTGTAACCCGGATGTAAGAGAGTTGTCGGGACCGGAGAAGAAGTCTCTTATATCCGGGTTTCTCTTATATCCGGGTTTGGTTTATTTTATATACATTAACACAGGCTCTAATTTGGGACCAGAGAAAATCTCTCTTATATCCGGGTTTCTCTTATATCCGGGTTTGGTTTATTTTATATACATTAACACAGGCTCTAATTTGGGACCAGAGAAAATCTCTTATATCCGGGTTTCTCTTATATCCGGGTTTGGTTTATTTTATATACATTAACACAGGCTCTAATTTGGGACCAGAGAAAATCTCTCTTATATCCGGGTTTCTCTTATATCCGGGTTTGGTTTATTTTATATACATTAACACAGGCTCTAATTTGGGACCAGAGAAAATCTCTCTTATATCCGGGTTTCTCTTATATCCGGGTTTGGTCTCATTTATATACATTAACACAGGCTCTAATTTGGGACCAGAGAAAATCTCTCTTATATCCGGGTTTCTCTTATATCCGGGTTTGGTTTATTTTATATACATTAACACAGGCTCTAATTTGGGACCAGAGAAAATCTCTCTTATATCCGGGTCTCTCTTATATCCGGGTTACACTGTATGACCAAAATGAGTCCGCATTTTTGATAGTGCAATACAAAGTAACGCAATCTTCAATTGCTAAAAATCAAGAAATAATCCGATTTAAATCAAATTTTCGATACTTATTCATTAGTAAATTAGTTTCTTTTTTATGTTGAATATGTCATTATTTTAGAAAGGTGGATTTTTTTATTGGTGGTTTCTGTTTCGATATATAGCGTTTATGTTTGAAGAACCGAAAATAAATTCTATTTTCGGGTGTGGACATTTTTAAAAGGAATTACTACTTTTTTTTTTTTTCAAGCGTTAGATTATTTTTTGTACAAAAAATCAAAAAGAAACTAATTCAATAATTCTGTGACTACAATTAACAGCATTAAATTCAATAAGTATCCCAAGAAATAGAACTGAAGATATTTATTTCCAAAGAGGTAGAAACAATGATCTGGAATTGGAATGAAAGTAGCGATGGCACATGTAAATGCATCATAAAAATTCATAATGTAACGCTTCAAAAAATCGGTGTATGGATCAGTTAAGAAGAAACAGTGAGATACAGAAATTGAAAATAGGCTGTAGAGGTAGTTTCGTCCAACACTGCAAATTGCTACAAAACCAAAAAACATTAATGTGAAAACTTGAGTCATGTTCTTAAATAGCCTCGTCAGATGGAGACTTTCATATGGATGTTACGCACGGCGCCAAACACGTTCAGAAATAGATAATCTGTCAGCTGTATACAACCGTTTTCTAAGATCAATGGTTAAAATGGCTTTGAGCGAGTGAAGCCTCTAGATTTTAGAGAAGATCATTCTTCTTCGAATATTGTGGATTGGCACTACAAAATCACGAGCAAAGAACTGTACCAAATAACAGAAACCACATCACTTGAAGACTTTCAACAGCAGCAACAACTAAAATGAATAGCACATGTAACTCAAAGTTAAAACAATGACATATAATAAAGTTTGATGCTCCATATTACTTCAAATAAAATGCTAGAAAAGGGATAACAACTACTGAGTTTGAGAAACCTTTTTTTCTGAAAAAATGTTTAAAAAATTTTTTTTTATAACTTTCAGCCGAGAGTAGCATGGCTGCTCGCTCAGTGAATGTCAAATGTTTCCTTATAAGGGAACGGCTATGTCTATTTATTTTTCATTTCCTTTTTTTGTTTAATAAATTTTAAAATCAGAATAATTAAAAAAATACCTCATTGAATGCAATTAAATGTTTTATGATTTCAAACTGCCAGGAAAATAATAAAAGCAATAAATTAAACTCTAAAGTAACTAATTTAACTTAATTACTTTTACAAGTTAATTTAACTTGTTTTTAATTAATTTTTTATACTAGTATGAAAATATAAAATAAAATTATTAATACTCTTGAGTTTCAAAAAAGCCATAAGGATAAAAACTATAAACTATTGGTTTTATAAGGTCAAAGATAATATATTTTTAAACTTAAATAATATAAATTTACAGATTGTAGGAGTTATGGTCCTCCGTATTTAGTTAATTTTTACAGGCGGTTATTAAACGTTGGGGTGACATTAAAAGACTCCTGTTAATAATGACAAGTGGGTCATCGTATGGAAATAAACGTAATTTTCGCTAAGTTTTAAGCAAAAATAAGCATTATTTTTACGAAATACAGTTGTATTTAATTTAACTGAGTTAATCAATTCTTAAATTTTCTAATTTATTTTGAAACAAATCTCTAAAAATATGTTGGATTTTTAAGACATTTTAAAATTTGTTGTTCTCATTTTCCGTCTAGAAAAGAAGAGGTTGGATGGATGATCGTGCCAATGCTTTTAAAATGTCTAAAAACTTTATTTAAATATGCATTTTTATACTATTATTTATGTTTCAAAAACAAGAAATTATCTTCAAAGACATTTTTTTTAATTATTTAAAATGCATTTTTAAGTGTTTTTTGTGTCTTTTTTTACATCCATCAGTACGTAGACAACAGACTTAGTGACTTTACGACTCGTTGTTTACAACAGAATTGATAATCGAAAAACATGCTTTTAAAAAAGTTGTACAATTCAAAAATAAACTGTTCAACAGCAGCAATTCATTTATGATGATAGAGAGAGAGCATTTCAATCAACTGTACTCAGAGACGCTAGTGTTTTTGCCTTTTTTTTAAAACTTTTTTTAGTACTTAAAACTCATCATCTCAGCAAAAACAGCAGCCCTAGCGACAAAATAATTATTTTTATTTAATTGAGGCTGATATTGGTCATGATGTCTACTTTCAATTTATCCTCAGTTCGATAATTGAAACCTGATTGAACAGTGTAGCTAAAATTTAAAAAAAAATTCAATTGTTCATAAATTTTAATTTTTCAAGTAATGATGCATTCTGCGCGGAGAAATTATATTTTGAAGTGAAAAATAAAGTTATTCAATTAGGAATTAAGTTTAGAAATTATTTTTTTTCAAAGCCCTTGTGCTTTTTTTGAGGAATCAGTAATCTAAGTTTCTGACCACTGTTATTTTAAAAGGATTGATTTTTATTTTCAAAATATTAATTATTAATATTAAAAAGTAATAATTGCAAAAAAAATCACATGGACATTTTTGTTGCCTTACCCTTTCAAAGCAAACGACAACGAAGTTTGGAAACTCAAAAAAAAAAAATATCATTAATTTTTATAACAAAATCTTTGTCAAATTTTTAAAACAGTAAATTTGTGTCTTCTGAACTAATTTTTTCAGGAATTAGAAATAACTTTAATGAAAATGAGACTATCAACAAAATCAATAGAGCATTTCATACAATAACAAAAAAAAGGTTAAGACTGAGAAGTGACTAAATTTTAAGAAAAATAAAAATATAATTAAAAGTAAAACTAAAAATAAGACATTTATCATTAATACATTACAAATATTGTTTCGAAAAAGTTCTTAAATTTTAAAACGAAGTACCAGTACCTATAGGAAGAAAAATATTACTTAAGGTTTTTAAATTGTATTTTTTTTTATTTTTTTACTAAACTAAACTCATCAAATTAAAAAATAAATAAAACTAAACTTTTGTTATATTCTGTTTTTGACTATTTATTTAATATTTCAACTAAACCATGAATTGGAATACTTAAAAAAAAAAAAAAACTATACGAATTCAAAATCTGGCTTGTGATTATTATCGATAATGCGGAAGAAATACTTTTTTGAATTTAAAAAAAATCTTTAAAATTCGAATTAACATTTTTTATCACATTATTCTATTCCACAAAATACTTTTCGATTAAAAATATATTCTGTCAGTGTGAAAAATAAAGCTGTCAGTTGTTTTAAATTTAAAAAAAACAAAAAAAAACAAGAACATTCATACTGTACTGAAGAGTTTTCAACTCAATGCGTTGAAAAAAGTACGTAATTCAAAAGTTTATAAATTCAGCGCCTGTTGAACACGCATGCGCCGTAACCTCTAACCCCATTGACCTCGAACATGTCATTGGGGTCACAATTATTGAGTGGTCATTTTCCCATGGCTTTGCTTTGCCGAGTGCTTACATTCCTGTGGAGAGGGAGACAGTGTGTTTACACATGGCAAACAAAGAGAGTGGGAGAGATGGAAGCAGTAAGGTTGAACTAGTGGTTGTTGGATTTTTATGTTTATAGCAAGTGCTGGTTCAGTTTGGCGACTACATTCCCTCTCTTCTCGTCGCCTCAGTGAGAGAAGATCTAGTTTACGTGTGGACGTGTTTACATGTCTTCTTCTTCTCCATTTTATAATTGTGATTATTACCGGCCGTGTGATTTGACTTCAAATGCAGCTTTCGACGGGTACCAATACAAGAGGGGGGCCATGCGCGTTACGTTGCGAAAAGTGGTGCAGGGCTCTGCTTTTATTGCTTGCATTTTCCTCTTGAATTTCGTTTACTTCAACGCTTATTTGATCCAATGGAGACAGGGATTCTATAGGGGCTTGTCTTGGCGGGTCCAACATCGGGACATAGTCGTCGAGGACTTAAGAATTGGACCCCCAGGCCCTGATGAGTCTGTAAACATTAACAACATAGGTGCAGAATATGATGCAGTTGTGATACCTGGAAGGGATCTTCTGAGAGATTGGCGTGGTGTTGTAGGTGTCGGTGCAGGCAAATCTAAATTCGATGCAGAAGAACCTTTAAGAATTTGGGATATTCTAGGAGACTCAGTGGCTGGCCCGAGGCGTTTACCCAACTTTTGGAGATCTAATCAACCTGTTGATTCTGGGGACACTCGTTCGTTGCTTGATCTTCAAACTAGAAAAAGAAGAGGCGGCGGGCAAGTTCAAAAGTGCTTTACGAACAACAACATGATGAACAAATCCTCTGCTGGCCGACGCCCAGGTATTACACCGAAAAGCATCGAGGGTCCTTACGACAAATTTCTTATGTCCAGCGTATGGACATCGATGATAGAAACAAAATTCGAGCTGAGTTAAGTAACACTAACAGTAACACTAACAACAGAGACAGCAATAGTAGTAGGAAGTACTTATTACTTGATCGATTAAGCCCAGCGTCGAAATTACTACAAACTTTGAAGTTTCGACAAAGTCTGAAACTTCCTTCTCCTTCCTCATTTTTTCCATCATCATTATCATCTATGTCTTCATCATCATCACCTTCGTTGGTAAGCACAACCCAAACAAGTGGAAGGCCTACGACGCTCAATGACATTTTTATCAGTGTCAAAACAACTAAAAAATTTCACGAAAAACGATTGAAACTAGTTTTGGATACATGGTTCCAGTTTGCTAAAGACCAAGTAAGTTGATAAATTTTAAAATGTTTTATTATATTTGAAATAATAGGTATAGCAAAAAAAAAGTCTCATGATTGCTTCCTGGATGCTATAATTTGTTTAAAATTAAAAACAAGTGTTTCATTTTTTTTGTAATGAAAGTACGAAAACTAGAGAAAGGCAAGCCCGCAAGGCAAAGTGGATAATTGATTTTATTTTTATTTTTAAAATACAATTTGTATTATTGATAATCAACAGATATATACTGGATAAGGAAATAATCTGTTTTTTTTTTATGTTGAATAATTTAAAAATGTTTGTTCACGATCATTCAATTAATAATTCACTAAACATTTTTTCCCTAGTAAATAGTTAAAAAGTTTGTAAATAAAAAAAATGCCAAATTTATAACACCAAATATTTTTTTTATTAATATCTTGATTTTAAACTTTTTGTGCAACTTTAAAAATTTTAAAATTGACATAGACTAAATTGATAATTCAAGTACACACACACACACACACAATTGGTTTTGGATTGTTTTTTCATTTTTATGTTTGAGCATTGAATAAACTGTAAACAACTTTGAATAGTTTTAATTTTATTAATTTTATTTTTAAAAATGCATGAAGTATTTCATCACTTGAACAAACTTAGTTCGTGAAAAAATAGTTTTTTTTAATTAATTTTTTTTATTTATTACTGTTTTCTGCTTTAAAGAAAAATCTTAACTTTTTAAATTTAAAATGTTTTAAACTTTAAAAAGATTGATTGTTTTTAAATCCAACTTACGTTCCACGAGAGATATGAATTTTAAAAAAGTTTTTCCTTTTAACACATTTAGAAAACAACTAAGAATCTAAGAAATTTTTATACGTTTTTACTTTTTTCATGATCATTTTTTCTCGATCATTCGCCTCATTTTATTTCTTTTAATAACACATTTGAAAGCGAAATCTGAGTGTACTGAAAAACAAATAAAAATTTACGAAGTTTCACTTGTTGATACTCCCCACACTCCCTGTTACCTTTTAAAAATCATTTTTATCCACCCACCCCACTCCCCTGCTACCAAGCACTGTGTAGAGATACCTGTCCGTCTCTCAAGAGAGACCGTGGGAAACAGCTACCCCTAAGTGTATCAGCTCTTGTACTTGTCAGCCCAACCTAGTTTCACTCAGTTTCTTTATACACAGGAAAAGTAACCTGTTGATGGGTGACGAATTGCTATCCTCCTTCCTCCTATGAACCCCTCCTCCTCCTGCTTCTTCTTCTTAAGTCGCCCAAGCAACTAAAGAAACAGAAATGCCAGATGAAACCTCGACTATGATTACTTGTCTTAAACGATCCAAATGTAAACTTTTTTTTTTCTCAGGAAAAAAGGAACGTTTCTACTCAACTCCTTCGGTTTCTAATAGTAACTTAATTTTGACACTTTTTCTTTTCACTTACAAGTTTCAAATAAATTACTTGTGTCTGAAGCGTAAAAAATAAACAAATATAAATTACAGAAGAAATAGTATCCTACCAATTAGTTTTGATATGACTTATAAAATTTAATAAAAAGTATCTATTTTTTTTACTTTTAAATCGTAGTAAGTAATTTGTTTTTCATCTTCCATCATCGCTGACAAGTATTTATTTTTAAAAAGCAATATTTGCCTATTAAGTACTGGACGACACTTACAAATGTTATATTTCGTTTTAAGTTTTTTTCTTTAAATTTGCCAAGAAGAATATTAAGTGTGACTCATTAAAGATTGATTTGTTATCTATTGTTTTCTTAAATAATTTGCAGGACTCATGTCTTTTTTACACGATGAAACAGACACCAAACACTGTTTTAGCAAAGTCATGTGTTTTCAATCATTTCTACATTTCTCAATGTTCCACATTGACTCCACAAATAAACGTAGGACCTATATAAATTATTTTAGTTTCTTTTTCCACTATTTAAAGAAACTGTACATATGCTTGTGAAATACAGACTACTTTTGTTATTTGAGTCATGTGCTTAAAGTAACACTTTTTACTAGTTTTATGTCTAATAATATGTTCAGGTGTCACAGAAGAAAGGAAGAAATAGTCTTAGTGTTCTCTAACACAAGATAATCTCTTCTTTTTTCTCTCGTGTTTCCTCTCTTTTTCATGCTTCAGTATCCGCAAAATGAATTATCCCTCCTTAGTCACTATATCCCTAGAGGTACTGCTTTTCCTATACTTGAGTCATTAGCTAGACATACATGTAAAGGCAGAAGAAATTGATATATTAGTGTTGACTGACATGAATTTTGGTTGGGAAGAGAAGGGCTAAACAGGAAACAAAGATTTGTATTAGCAGAGTTACTATTATAATAAAGGGAAAGTATTTCCTAAATATTTTGAATAAACAGTTTAAAATAGAAATCTCAAACTGATCACATTTTGGCTATGACCTCAAGAGTCAAAAAAACATGGGAATTGTTAGCAGAAAGGTTCTCAGACAATATTATTTTCTATGGCATAATAGTTAATTAATATTCATGAATGAATTCTAATAAAAGACATTAACAATGTTGTCAAAGAGAGCACTTCATTTTGTCCATTGTAGAGTGCAGATCACTTTTGAGACAAATGGTTGACCTGGAGTAACTTTGATGCTCTTTGTGCATACCATAATTGGCTCATACATACTTCTTCTAAGTTAGGGAGCTGTCTCTTGCAGGTAAAGAGAACCTTAATTTCCCATGTTAAAAGGATAACTATAAAAAAATAACTTATTGAAGGTGTACTACCTATAAAGACATTTTAACATTTGAGACAATGTTGATGAGTATTCATCCTAAGTACTGAAAAAATTTACTTCTGTAAAGCTTGTCTTATCTGGAGTTTTTCCTTCTGTTCTTATCATTATAGAGCACAAACAAATTCAATGTATGGTAATGAAGATATGAAAAAAAACTAAAATTCCACTAAATGAGAATTGAATTTGACAATGTGAAGAAGTTGCAGTTGATCTAAGAGTGTATATAGTTATCAAAAAACTTTATAATGATAGGTATAACAGATGAGGATAAGCCATTAAATACATTGGTATATTTATTGACTATCAGACTAGTATAGGATAAAATCAAACCCTGCTATTATAGTCATGCAATTATATATTTGTGCCATCATTACAGTGTAATTTCTCCCTTAAGATTTATAAATTACAATCTCATGTCTCACATTCTTGTAATCTAATTCTTTTGGTGAACTGGAAGTTTCCCATGCGAACTCAAATTTTTGAGTTTAAAAATAGTTTCCTGAGATTATTTCAAGTATATATTGTGATTTTAGAAGTATAAAGCTGAGTGTAATGGTTATGTAATTGCGAAAGATTTATCTTGGAATTTGCTGCTCTGAAACTCAAACTAAAAAGAGATGTATACTTAGCAGAAGAACTAGAGTATTCCAACTATTTTTTTTTTTAATAAATTATGAGAATGTAAAACATGGGTGATTTTCAATGCCAGCTCATGAATTAATATAATTTTGATGACTGCCTGTTGATTGTCAATGAAAAAATGAACAATTAGAAATTATTTTTGCCTGACCAACTTGTAAAGTTAATAGCAGCTGAAAGCTTTACATTTGTTTTGCAACAAATAAAAATGGATGATAATTTACATTTTAGTTTGACAGTTGAATCCATAAATTCTGATCAGTGGTGCATTTATAGAAGAGGAAGTGATGTCTTATAATCTGAGACATTTCTTTCACAACTCTTGTACCTGGAAAGTAAGTAATAAAAGCTGTTTTGCTTTTAGACTATAGATAAGAAGCAGAAACAATTTCATGAATTGAACTTTTTTGTAGTTTTTTTTTTTTGATTTTGTTCAATAGTTAAAGAAATAAACTAAATGCTGATAAGTTTGGTATGCTTTATTGTAAATGTTATTATTACTGAACGTTCAATAATTAAAGCAAAATGTCACATTTGAATCCTTTTTACTAATTATTTGGTTCATGCTTTTAACTGTTATATTTATGTTATATATGGTAAAGATTTTACATTATGAGTGACTTAGATTAAATTTCAATTTAGTCTCAAAGTTCATGATTTGATGCTATTATTATTCATCAAAGAATTTCTAAAAAAGTAAAGCATAAAAAGTTATAAGATTTAATTTTTTTCTACATGTTTAACTTACCTTAATCACACATCACCCTTCACACACACACACTTACAGCTTTACCAAATAGATCATTTTTATTTCAATCTGTTAAAAGAATAAAATCATAATTAAAGTTTATTAAAATTAAGAAAGTTGGTTTAAAAAATATAATGAAATCTTTTTGTACAAATTTAATCCTGTTGGAAGTACACAACATTTGTCTTTCTGGAAATGTCGTAAAATATAGAAAATTTAACATAAAAACAATTTCATTTCAGTATCTTGCCTCCAATATAATGTTCATCTTCATATAACTTTCATGATGTGAATAACTTACTATTAAATACATCTATTGTTGAGATAATTGTCTGAATTGGAAAGATACAAATAACAAATAGTTCTGAACCATCATTGGAATTCATAATTTTGTTTGGCCATCATCTCTGTAATTTTCTCTTGTAATTTTCAAATTATTCACTAGTCATTATTGAATGAATTGGTATTGAGAATTTAGCTAATTCTTCATATTATTTTTATCATCATCTCCTAAGCCTATAAACAGTATGGTATGAATTACTTTCAACAATTATCTTTCTCTTTGCTATTATGAGACTATCCCACACAAAATTATATAAAACACTTACTATAAAAAAATTCTTTATTTCATTAAAGTATTTCTCCACCACCTCTACATATTTAGTTGAACTTGGCAGTAAGTTGTCAATTTTTTTCCTAAAGAACCAACAAATTCATGAAAACTTCTTCAACTGGATTTTGATTTGAAATGTTCTTGTCAAATGTAAAACACACTTACCTTTAAGAGGAACTGAGTGAATTAACAGAATAGTTGCAACTAATTTTACCTTAGTAATATAACTTTAGCAGCATAAGGAAAGACACTTTTTTCACTAAACCAGATTATGTCCAACTTTTGAATATACTATTTCTAACAATGATAATATGGTTTTAGTTGATGTTTTAGCATCTCATCCACATCCAGTCATTGGGCAGATCAATTAGTATACAAACTTCCTTTTTAATTTCTTATAAATTTCTATCACCAGCTCTAATGATGAAACAATAAAAGAATGAAATAATTTTTTTTATACATTTTTAATGCATTCTACCAAATTTCTAATTGATCAATCACAAAACTCCAGGAGAGTGACCTGACTAGGAAATGCAATTTAGGATGATTGCTCTGACAGTCAATATGAAAAAGGGTCCTAAAATGTTCTGAATATTCAAATGATTTTTAATGTCTTATGAAACCAGCAACTATCAAACTGTTGAAAGTATATCAACCTTTGAATTTTAAATAAGTTTAGTATACTAACCACAATCAGAGCAGAAATTCAGTCATTTGTATCAAAACTGAGAAAGCCTATCTCTGTGTTGTCATTCATGTTTATTTCTGTTTAATAATAGTCTGTGTATGTGAGCATGAAAAAAAGCATTTTAATTTATATTTTATGCTTTCCTTTCTCCAATATTACCACCACAACAACAAAATTCATATTGTACTTGTTCATGTATCTAGTATAGGAATAAGATCTTCTACACAATCTGCAAAATAAAATTGAAAAAATTTTTATAACTCATAGAACTTAAAAGTCAGTGACATAGTTTTAGCAGATTCATAAACCACAGAAAATACATAAAAATTACTCAATAAGCTAGAATTAAATTTCTTTATTTTTATCTTTATTAAAATGATAAATAAACGATTCATTTTTATGCATTTCAAGAAAAGCGGGCTCTTAAAAATACAATTTGAATGAAAACATGATTGTTATTATTTCGTTTAACAAATGAAATTCATCCTCTTTTTAAGCTTTGTTTTGCAATTTTCCTTCTTAGACTTCTATGATGTGCATAATTTTATATTTCTAGGTAATTTAATAGGAAAAGTTTAGTTGACAATTCTTAGAGAAATATTACCTTACATAAGCAAAATTAACCTGTTGTGTTTTCCATATTTTTTTAAAACTTATGACGTGGCTTGAGTATTGCATAAACCAGTTCTCAATTACATAGCAACAGGTTGTTGTTGCTATACAGAGAAAAAAAAAGACTTATAAAAGGAGAATGTAGAGAATACCACACCCATGTTTTTAAATGAAGGATTTGATTGGCTGAAAGTTTTTCAGTATGTAAATAAAGTGGGTAAGGTGGGGAACGGAAAAATTGAGTGAATCTAAGTAGCCAATATAATTTGTTGCAATTCCCGCCATTTTTTTGCTAAAAGAATTCTGTAGTCGTGTCTGACACATGGAAATAAAAAATAAATAAGTATATAAGAAATGTTTTTGGATCTTTTTAGCATGCCAAGTATATTTTAAATCTCTCTTTTCTTAGCATACACACACACATTATATATATATATATATATATATATATATATATATATATATATATATATATATATATATATATGAGTAATATATCATATGGGTTTCATTATATAATATGTATTCTTATTTCTGTTTATAGTATACATTCTTATTTTTGTTTTGAGGGTGTGAAGTTTTATTATATAAATAAAGTAAATGCAATATAAAATTTTATTTGTAAATTATTCCAAAAGATATAGGTAAAAAAATACACAGTATCCCAGTATATATTAGTGTTTTATCATTTTGCAAGTTAATGCGAACTCCTTGACATTCTATAACCTTCACAATTTTTGCATTCCTTGATTTTGTAAACTTTTCTGCTGTTATAACTTTTACATTACTTGCTGTTGTTTTTTTTCTTCCCAGATATCTTCTTTGTTTAAATATTGTTTTACATTCTTATATATTGTTTTTTAATGATGGACCACAAATTTTCTGTTGGATTAATATCTGGAAAGGATTCTATATTCTTTAACTTGAAACTTTTTGATCAAGACCTCACCCACTAAAAGAACTTTTGAATAAATTGTAATATTACAATAAGTCTCTGCATTTATCTTGACACCAACATCAAATTTGAAAGCAGAAATAATTTTTTACTACCCACTAGTCCAGTTGTAGTTTTCTGACTCATGTTAATTGAACATTTTTATGAAGGACACAACTTCTTGTTCAACCATCAGGTCAATCCAATGTAGCTCTACATTCATCGCTAAAAATTATTTCTGAGAAATCAGTTTTCACATACTTCTTCACCAAATTTAGACATTTCACTTGATGATGTTTACTTAAAAGTTTAATTGCTTTCATATCATTAGCCAATGTTCTTAACATTCTGCATCTTTTATGTCCTAATTTATAAAACTATTTTCAAATATTTTCTTTCTGGCCAGTACAATTTTCTTTCTTTTAATTTTTCCCAAATCTCCTTTGGTGACATTTTTAAAACCAATTTTTTTTTTTTGAATTTCATTTTTGAATCTTCTATGATTTCCGTTCAATGTTTTTGCATTTTGCAATATCCAACATTGTGTTCTGATCTTTCAATGAATTTTTACAATATCTTGTTTCACGTTTGAGGCTATATCTTTCTTACAACTGATAACATTCTTTATATCTTTAAAATAAATAAAAATATAAATATCAGTAAATATACTATTATGTATATATTTATTCCTAATTTGGTGAGCAACCCTCAAGTTGCATAATATAATATCATACAACAAAATAAGTTATTGTAAATACTTTTAAATAAAAAAGGTAAGTTGAAATTAACATAGTATATTTATCACATAAATATATCCAGAAAATTCTGCATATTATCAATTTGTTCAATTTTATTGTGAAAATACTGACTTACGTAATAAAATCTGATATAGTTAATGTATTTATACGAGAGAAAGAGAGACACAAAGTATTTAGTATAGAAATCCTGATCAGTTAAAGAATAAATATCTACAATAAAAGCTATTCGTTCAAAATACAAAATCTTTAGAAAATTCATAAATATTTTTGCTTTCATTTAAAAAGTCAGCAATTGTTTTATATTAAATTACTTTTATGGTGTTTGATTTGATATGTTTAGATTTTAAAGTTGAGTTTATTGTGTAATTTTTTAATATTAGATATTAAGGAAGATTTTTCTTCAGTTTTATCTTTAATAGCTTTATTGGCCAAAGCTACATTTTTAAAACTTTTACCAAAGTTCTTAAACTTGGCTATGATCAGTCAGAGTGGTACATATATACATGTGCACTCACACACACATTGTCTATTTTATTTAGTATCAAAATATTTCTTAAACTGAAAAGTAGGTTAGACATTTTTAAGAGATATCTTTTTTGTTTTCTTAGCTGTAAATATAGATGATTCTTTTGCCCAGTTTGGAAATCAGAAATTCAGCCGGCTACTTCTTTGCAATATGGTTAAACTCATTCTTAAACAGTTTTAATAAGTAGATTTTAGTTTAGTTTAGGTTAAAATTAATTTTCTCTGTATGGTTTACTCTTGTTTATATATATATATATATATATATATATATATATATATATATATATATATATCCAAGTATAGGATTGGTGTATACAGAATAAATTCCAATAACCAACAAATACTATTCTTAAAAGAGTGCTCAATACAGAGTAGAGCAAATATAACTATTTATTCAAAAATTATAACATAAATATGTTATAAAATCATTACAAAAATAGCCATTTTGTTTCAACACTTCTCGTGTCTTATCAAGTGATTGTGTTGAATGTAGAACCTACATTCAATGCCATCACTTGATAAGACACCAGAAGTGTTGTAACAAAATGGCTATTTTTGCAGTGATTTTATAACATATTTATGTTATAATTTTCAAATAAATAATTTTATATATATATATATATATATATATATATATATATATATATATATACACGCACACACATAAATCATAAGAAGAGTAAACCATGCAGAGAAAATTAATTATATATATATATATATATATATATATATATATATAATTATTTAAGTAATGAAAAATTTGGTAATCTGTATGGATAATCCCAAGAAGGATGTAATCCAGAGAGCTCAATGTCAAATATTAATTCAAAAGAGGGCTTGATACCGATAGTAGAGCAATAATTATTTATCATAATATTTTCATATAGACAAAAACAATTTACTCACTACAAAAATGCAACTTTGTTTTGGTGCATTTAGTTGCACCATGACTGGTGAGAAACAAAATTGTTATGAACAATTCTGTTTGTAAGCAGGCTGCATGTGGAATGTCACTTCTTTTTTTCTATTTGTTTGGAAAAAATAAAAAGAAAAAAAGGGAAATTTTAAGAGCGGATGTATAAGGATAAAGAAAAGATAGGAAAAGCAAAAGGGTGACAGAGTGAAACAATAGTGCTTATGAGTGTGTGTGTGGGTGTGTGTGTGTGTGTGTTGATACTTATCTTATTATTGATTATTGAGAATTATATTCTTTTATTGTTTGGTCCACTTCCAGCAATTAGTTCTTGAAAATTAAGTACAAGTGTTGCTGTTATGAATCTCTATTATTATGAAATGGACAAAATCCGACAATTATTTTAAGACATTTTTATGTTTATACATGCTTTTTATAGATACAAATATTTAAGTAAATGCTCTGTTTATAATATTTGTATCTATAAAAAGAATGTATAAACATAAAAATGTCTTAAAAATAATTGTCGGACTTTGTCCATTTCATAATTTGTGACATCATTTGTTTGCATTTGGATACACCATGAGCAGATATGAATGTACGTGAGAGAATCATGGAAGATTGTAGTTTAAAGACAATAAAATCGACCTTGCTAACTGAATGCTCCTCTGTGGCCAAATCGGTTAAAGGCATGTCAGGCTATATGACAGTTCCATATAGGATACAGGTTCGATTCCTGTCAGAGGATGAATATTTTCTATGAAAATTTTTTGGACATTCAGGCTGGTAAATGTTGTTTAATACTGTTCATTATAAACAGAGCTTTTACTTAAATATTTGTATCTATAAAAAGAATTTATAAACATAAAAATGTCTAAATCTCTATTATATGAAAAGAAACTTAAATTTAAAAAACAATGTTCGAATATTCCTAGTACATATTCAACAACTCCTTATGCAAAATACTTATTTAACTGAATATATAAGAATAAAGGTAAAAACAGTGTACAGAAAAATTCACACTAAAAGGTGTGAAAGAATTTATTTTCATGAGCCATCATTGATGATACACAAAATAATGTACAAACATCCATAAGCATTTTCTGACTTAATAATTTTACAATTACTTTTATTTTTAAACGAAATCGATAAATAAATATGAATGAATCACTTGATAGCCAAAGAGAATTTCTTTTAAGTTTTCGGGAAAATTAGAAATCAGGTCCAAGTTGTATTAGTAGTAAAAATCTTTCAATTTACTGCAATAAACTTAAAGGATGTGTTTTGAGGAGAACAGGAAGTTAGTTGGGCATATACTTCCACCTACTTAAAGAAAACACTCATTTACTGAATTAATAACTCAGTAAAAATGAAAGAAAATACAAAAATATGCCTTTTCCTTAGTTTTATTATTTTGTCTACAAATTGAAAGGAAAAATGACTAGAGAGAATAATAAAATAAATATAGAGTTTAAGCAGAGAAATGATTTTATATGTTGAGAAATAATTGTGTATATTGATGTAATAGATAAGAATGTATATAAATATTATGAAGAAAAGTTATGAATTTCTTTGAAGGTAAACTAAAAAGGTTTTTCATCTGCATATCTGTCTACTGTTCAAGAATCTGAATATAAAATTCTTCATAAATGTTTGGGTTTTGAAAGGTATGAAAAATATTGTGTTGTCCTATTCACACATTTTTCTCTTTGGAAAAATATATGGATATAAAAAATACACAATGAATTTTGGATACAATTTCAAACATTAAATGTACATGGAATTACAATTTTCATCAATTTTTATCATATTTTTTTTTATATTGTTTTTTATTCTCATTTCTTTTCTATTTTTGTTCTTTCTTGCTTTTTCTTATATTTACTAGTTTTATTCCATTCTTCTTTCATATTGTTTCTTTACTTTTGCTTTCTCACTTTCTCTTTTTTTTTACTCTTTCCTTTCCTTTGCTGTATTCTACTTTATTTGTTTTTTCCTTCTTTTCACTCTTCTTTTTGTTTTTTTCTTTATCTTCCTCTTGCTTTCTATACCTGTTTAATCATTTCTTATATCAATCCCAATTCCTTCACCTACTCTCACAGATCTAGATTTTTCCTTTTGTGAGAAATACTAAGAATGAATGTCAACTTTGAAACCTTGAAAAAAAAAAGTGATTTAATGTTGATTCTGTCCTCCACATTTATTTGCAGTTATTACCCAAATAAAGTGCCACTGTTTTAACTGGAATCTTAAAAATTCTATGTTGATAAACCCAACATTATTTTTTAAATAGTAGAAACATTTCTTTTTATATGACATTAAAGAACAAAAACATAGTAACATGATTTTATAAGTACAGGTTTAATACATTTAATAACATTTAAGTAATTAAATGCAGACAATAATTAATTTTTCAAGTCATACTTTCATATTTATCATTTTATTTCATATCAACCTTTTGTAAGATTATAGAAAGCAGTTCTATACAAATCTCATTTCTTTTTTTTTTTTCTTTTATATTAAGAACCAAGAATAATGGAATCCAAATTAATAAAACAGCAGGGGAAATTATTTTTTAGTTTGGAGATATTAATACCTGAAATTCTGTAGAGAAGAGTAGAGAGAATTTTTCCTCAACAATTTGTCTTGTAAAATGTCATTTCTGTGCTGATATTAAATTTTGTCAGTTTTTTTCTTTTTGGCTATTTAAAACTCACACAAAAGTTAAAAAAAAAAAGTTTTAATTATCTGTTACCTTTAAAGAGAGAAAGCGAGAAAAGTTTTAAGTAGCTATCATCTCCTTACCAACTTTTAGAAGTCTTTTGAAAGTCTTCTTTACTTGTTAATTCACCTGTCTATGTCACTGAAAAGGGCAAAAGGGTGGAAACAAAGTCGTGGTTACAAACAAGAAGTCATATAAATGGTTCACTGGTGGGTTTCCCATAAAACACTTTAATATTATTGACTTCATCCTGCTTCAGCTAATGTTTCTCATTTGAGTCAGAAATGAAGTTCTGTTAAGTTCTTTGCTCTTCTATTAATTATCTGTTGAAAGAACACTTTTCTGAAAAGTTTCTTTCACCTTGCTCTCCTACACACACACACACACACACACACACACACTCTCTCTCTCTCTCTCTCTCTCTCTCTCTCTCTCTCTCTCTCTCAATGTCTTGATGGCTACTATCTTTCTTTATTCTTTCAATTCCCATCATCTTTCATTTTTAGTTTCCTTTCTGTATTGTCTCCTGCTTATGAACTTTTTTTACTCCTTTCTCTTTCTTTATACTCTTCCTTCTCATATTGCTCTCCACCCCTCTTCTATTACACTCTCTTTTTTATTCCCTTTTCTCTCCCCTCCCCCTTTCGTCCATTTTCTATTTCTGAAAGCCAAATTTAGTCTAGTTATTTTTTTTTTCTACCTTTACATATTTTGGCTTTTACACTTTTCATTATCCTTTTCCTGCCTTCATTTCTTCCTCTTTCTTCTTTTGGTTCATTTTTCTTTCCTTGCACATCTTCTCTATTCTCTCCTCTTCTCTTGTACTAAATTTTTCATTTCTTTTTATATTAATCTCTTACACTTACTTTGCTCTGAGAATTGAGAACATTAATATTTTGTCTCAATAACTTCCTATCATTTTTCATATGAAGAAAATTTCCTAAGTAGATTTTCTCTTTTCACTTCTTTTTACAAGGAAACAATACATTCCTTCTTAATTTTCTTCAGTGAAAAATCAAAAATTATATATGTGTGTGTGTGTGTGTGTGTGTGTGTGTGTGTGTGTGTGTGTGTGTGTGTGCGTGTAAATGATATCCTACTTGTTCTTTTGTGCTATATTGCCAGTCACACCCTTTTTGGTTTTACTGTACACTGTACAACCTTGTCTGGACAATTGCTTTTATTATTATTATTATTATTATTATTATTATTATTAGTGTCTTGGGATATCAACTCATTCTCTCCCAGGTCTTACCCTCATCCTACACTCATCTCCCATACATTATATTTCATGGATTTGTTTAACAAAACAAGATTCTTTCCAAGATAAAAAAAATGTTCATTGCCCTGGTAACAAAAAGAAATATGAAGATGGATCAATAATTCCATAGTCTGATTAAGTTATAAGCAAAATTTCAATCTGAAATTTTTTCTTGTATTGTTGCATCCTGTCAGCAAACCCACATTTAAAAAAAAAACAGCCCGGAAGAAGAAACTTTGGCTTCCAGGACAGGTTGTAAAACTGGTTTAACATATAAAAAGGCCTCAAAAATTGTTAAAAACGGCTATCTGTGGTTACAATGCAAGTGTAGTACAGTGTAACCCGGATATAAGAGAGAAGAAGTCTCTTATATCCGGGTTTCTCTTATATCCGGGTTTGGTCTCATTTATATACATTAACACAGGCTCTAATTTGGGACCAGAGAAAATCTCTCTTATATCCGAGTTTCTCTTATATCCGGGTCTCTTATATCCGGGTTTCTCTTATATCCGGGTTACACTGTATTTGTTCCAGCAACAGCAAACAGCTTGTCCACAGCTCCAGCCATCAGCAGTAGCAGTTCCAGGAAACCTCCAGCCAGCCAGCCAGCCAGCCAGCCAGCCAAACAACCAACCAACCAGCCATCCTTATTAGCCTCAACAATATGCGATAAACTGTCCTTTTCAGGACAACACACTTCAATGACTACAAAACTATCCTTCTCAAGACAATAATCTTCACTGCATTTCTCATCCTCTACATGGAGATGCAGAGATATTTTTTGCCTAGTGCACCATAAGCTTATTTTTGTTGATGTATTTTCTTTTATCAAAAATAAACTTGGCAATATATTTTACTCAAGTTTTTGCTTTGTTTCTTGTTGTCTTTTGCCATTTAATATCTGTTTGTGGTTCAAGAGTATAATGTTTAATTTATGATTAATGGAGAAGTGTTAGATTAAATGCATTCATGTATGTTGAAAAATAGATATTTCTTGTTGCACAAAAATGAATTTTTTATCATTAGTACTTAGTGATGTACCTCTGTATCAGAGTATGATTTAAGTTAGGCTATCTATTCATTTTGTTTTTAATAATAATTTTGTTGTTTAATTTACTAATACATTAAAAATAGTAAAGAAACAAACTGTTAGCTATTAACAGATGCACACAAGGATCATGTAAATCTGGAACTTCTATTTCTGGAAGCCATTTTCTAGAAAAGAAAGAAATGAATTTGTCTTGCTTAATTTTAGGTAGTCTACCATTTTTAATTCCTGTATTAACATAACATTTGCTCAACTTGAATAATTTATTTAAAAAGAAGACATTTATCATAAGATTAGACAATCACTAAACATGCCTGAATATGTTCATTTCTTAATTTTTTGTCAAATTAATTTAGCATAGATGATATTAACTTTTGCCAGCAAATCATATGACAACTGAACTAATGTCTCATAAGGCAATGAATTTGGGAAACATTTTTGTATGAAGAAGTAAACTCATAAGTTTACTTATAATAATGAAATTTATTCAGAGTAAGGAGTTTATTGAATTACTTGAATTAGGTCCTCATATATAAATTGTTCAATGAATCTATTTTCATACAAATGTCAAGGAAATCGTTGCATAAAATTAAATTCAATTTGAATAAAACTGTTTTATTCAAATTGAATTTAATTAACAAGGAACTTCTATTCAGTTGTATAATTAAGAAGAGTAGATAATGCCTGAGAAAAAAGTGGTTATATATTTAGCATTTGTATATGCAACAAAAGTTGCTTGCTCTTTGCGATGACTGATCTTTTCTTCTTCAGTTAGATCATCTTGTGTATCACTTAGGTACATGCTGACATGGTATCATTCATAGTAAAAATAGATGCAGCTGGTGCAAATTTGGTTAGTTAAGATGCAGTGTCAGTAAAAAAGAATAGGATTTAATAATAATAAACCTGATAAAACTCTTGAATTCAGTTCAAATGAAATATTTCTTTTTAACTGATAATTTCCATTGTATTGGTTTTGTCAAACTGACTTGGACATGTTCCTTCAAGACAATAATTAGTAAAAGTGAGACTGTGTTTTCCTTAACAAAATGACTTTATTATATGATTTCAACACTTCATTCATGAACCTGAGTTTGCTTTTACTTTTACAGAAATGTCAAATTATTTTCTATGAACAAATTAAAACTCTGAAGAAGGACTTTATCTTTTTTGTTTCTGTTTTTCACCGTTGAATAAAAATTAAAGTTTTATTTACATATATACATTGGCATTTGGATTTGTATCAACAGCCAAAATTTATTTATTGAAAAAAAAAAACAACATATAATTCTTCTTATTAATACTGTTTTGTTTCTGTTCTGTTATTTGCAAACTGTTCTTTAAACAAATTTTTGAGAAAATTCTTCTCTTCATCTCTTTCATATAGAAAAGTAGTGTACAAGTTACTTTTTGACATAAGGAAGATAAACTTGGGTTAGAAAATTTTATGGATTTTACAAACTGGACAAAATACTGCCATCCTGATTTTAAATGAGTTTTCCTTCTAGATGACTTATTAGTCACAAAACTTATACTTAGCTGTTAAATCAGATATTGTGGCAACCATGCTCCACCACTACACTTTGTCTGGGACCTAGCTAATATTTTTTCTAGTTTAGATTATACTAAGAAAACTAATAAAACATCAATTCTCATTCCTGATCTTTGGAACCATTGATAATGTAGGTTATATGATACTTATTGGGGCAACAGGTCATTGTAGGAGGGGGTGTACTGTGATAGATTGGGATGAAGTATATAGAGATGGTGGTATACACTTATGTTTATCTTATATTTTCTTTTCACAAAAAGCCACTTGTTGATAACAGAAAGCATACAACTTTTGCTCCCTACTGTCTTGATCTCTTATAGTTAAGCATTGCTGTGACTGTCAGTATTTAAGTTGGGTGACAAGTTAAAACCATTTGGGAATATTATGCTAATATTGACACTCAAAGTCATGGTACATTGAAGATAGAGTTTTTAGAGAAGTGAAGCAGTGTTGAGTCTGAATGTTTGTCCAAAGAGTAATTTTCTGAAAAAGAAAATATTTCTTGATATTTTTATTAAACTGTCCTAACTTCTGAGGTAGAGGAAAAAAGATTGAGATTGATGTGCCAGGCACACCAAATGTTTATAATGTCTTTAATTATTTTATATCTTTTTCTTAATACTCAAAGCTGCCTACTAATACAAGTCAACAAGTTGTTAGATAAAATTGTACATACATAAAGTCTGCCCTTCTATTTCTTCCATGTTTGTAGTAAGTATATTATTTCACTGTTTATTTAGTCCTAGCCCACATTCAATCAAGTAAGAGAAAAATAGGAGTAGATAAGTTATTCATGTTTTTTGTTATTAATTATTTTTTTAAATTTTGCATTTGAAAAAGAATGGAGTTTTATTTTCTATTTAGAACAGATTTTTTTTAAACAATTACCAACTGTTTGAATGCTCTTATTCAATTACTTTATTTGTTTTTTTTAATTGCTGAATTGTATGCAATTTTAATCTTTCCCAGATGTTAGAGAACACACTATTGAAATGAATCTATCCTCCAATGGTCCAAACAATGCATTTCATTCAGTTATTAGTTCCGCAAATAGCAAAAACTGAAATAAAACTAAAGTAAAATATGAGGTTTATTTTGACTTAAAATTTTTGCTCTTTGGAAATATGTCCTTTACTTTTTATTTTATATTTAAAAAGGAAGAAATATATAGAATTGAGTTGGTCAAGAAATTTAAGATGAGAAAACTTTTTTTGGAAAGTTTCTTTTTTTTACACCTTATTTTTTCTTGTACACAGAGTTAGAAGTAATTAATTTAAAGAAACATTGAAAAAACAGACCAAAATGTCCAAATTAAAATAGCTTTAAGGAAGAAGTCTGAACATTAATAAAGAAGCTTATTATTCTTGATATTCATTTAATTTTGTGTTTTTAAACTTAAACTTAGTACAGAATTTTTTTCTCCTTTAAAAATGGGATTTAACTAATCTCAAGAGATGACAACAGAGAAACATAAATATGAATGTTTAAAAATATAAAATGCATTTTATGAGCTGAAATGTAAATTCTTACTAATGTGATCTGATCATTTGTGTTCGTTGTAAAATATGAACTGGATTTGCAATTCTTTCAAGTTATTTCAGTTCTTTAGTTGTTTTCTACTTAATAGTAAACAGTTTTCATAATTCATACTTGATTTATAATCATTTGTATGAAATTAAAAATGTCTGTCAGCATTGGTGGCAAAGGTAAACTGTTTCAAATATTGTTTCTTTTATCTGGAAAACTCAAAAGTGAAATTCAAGTAACCTGGACAATTTATTATAAAATAACAACTTTCTTTAAGGAATCCAATTTCAAAGGTTAACATGTTCATTTCTTCATCTGTTTTACCTTGAAATATATATATATATCTTATATATATATAGTGTTGGATTCTCCTTTTATTGCGGATACAGTCCTAGGGAAGTAATCAAAATGCTATTTGTTTTATAGAAACCGCCTATAAATTGATTGCTGTGAAACTGCTGATTCTTTTTGCAAGAACTTGTGATATAGACAAGTTGGGAAATTGTCTATAGATTATATTGTGGTTAACAATTTAACTGGTTAAATGAATGTTTGAAATAAGAAGAAATTAGCAGCAAAATTATGCTCAGATCTTTCAAATAATATCTTAATTTATTACAGTTGGTTTGTTCTTATACTATGATTTGAACTAATGACCATTTTCATCAAATCTTTTAAACTTTATCTCCTTGTAAATTTAAAATTACTTGTAGCAAAATTGCAGGCACTGGTAATAAAAGTTCATTTAAAAAAGTTTATTAAATAACTTAACCACATAAGAGCTTAGATTGGCTAAAATGATCAAGTTAGACAAAAAGATTTTCAACAGTACCCTACTAGTTACTGGTCTGCAAGCAGCTGAAACTTATTAGTCTGGTATAGTTTCAATTAAATTGTCTACAGAACTGCATGTGAAGGAAATTGCTATTTTGTTTAAATATAAATGTGCATTTTTTAACAAATTCTAACATGATTTAACTGAGAATCTGCTGTCTATCCATGCAAGGACATTTGCACATATGCACATGATGATGTTTTGTGCATAAATTATAATAATTTGAATATGTTTGTTTTATTTAGTTCACTTGATATTAAAAATACATAATGAAACTTTTGAAGGCCATTTTCTAGAAGAGAAAGAGGTAAATTTGTCTTGCTTAATTTTATGCACAATTTTTAATTCCCATCGTAAAAACATTTGCCCAAGTTGAATAATTTACCAAGCATGAATTTATGGCTTAAGAAGAGGAGAATTTCTCATTTTATTTCTATATTTTTAACATCAGTTTCCAAACTTTGTATTGTTTCACTTCAAAAGCAGTAAATCTTACATATTTTTTCTTATATAATCTATAGAGAAAGATTTAAAATGAATACAGGTTGGTCATTATCAATCCGACAATTCAATCAGTAATTCAGCACCATGAGAACAATTTCAGATTTCTTGGGTTGCCACACAGACCTCTTACTATTGTTTGGGGGTACTAACTGCTGCATCAGTTATTTTTGGGCATTTGTAAGTGGTAAAGCATTTCCACTTTTCTTTTATTCATTTTTATTATAACCTGTTCATGTTTAGCATTAGTAATAGCTCCAATGAACACAAAAAGTGCTTCTTGTGTTATGGAGTACAAACACCATATGTTGTTCATAATAGATAAAGTAGAACTTTAATTTTTTCCTTTATTAACCAGCATGTATTGGTTTAAAAACAAGGTATTTTAGAGATAGGATGAAGTAGTTAGTTGTTGGGATAATTGTATTCTAATGTAACCATAGGTAATTCAGCAAAACCACTTATCTGGCATTCTGTAGGTCCCAATGTGTCTGGGATTAATGATGGTCAACCATAAGTAATAAATTTATTTATTTCTGTCTTTAACTATTGATTTGCTTTAATGTTTCATTTTTACAAAAAAAGGCAAATCTCTCTCTTCTCCCAAAGCTGATAAAGCTTTTTTTTTTTGATTTTACAATGTGTTAAATACATAAACTTGCATTTTAATTTATTTTTCTTTTCCTTGCTTTGTGTTATTCTTTTCCCATATCAGCAATAATGTTGGTTAGATGTTACTTTTGAACTGCATGCATTGTGTAAGTATGTATATATACAAACATATATATTACATAATTTGCATCCATACATCTATATTTGTTGTGCATAAAACCAGTTCTTAAAACATGTTTTTTTTATAAGTCAGTTTTAGGACACCTCATTTTTTTAAGTTCCTTAAAAACTGTTATCATAATGTTTGTTTAGCGGTGTTCTAAAACCTATCTATGAACTAAATTTTAACAATTTTCAAGATGCTAGCTTGATACATAATTCACAAATGGCAGGAGATTTTTATTATTATGTATATACTTATAGTTTTAATTTTTTGTGTAGCTTGTTCCTGAATTAGTCTAATTATTATCAATTTATTGATTATGTCCATCCAAGAATATAATAATGCCTCTAAAGGTTGTCAAATGAAAATATTTGGTCATGTAAAATATTAGAACTGTGTAAATGTGTTTCTTGCTGTATATATTTAAATTATGGGGATGATATTGAAACTTTTATCCACACATACACATTCATTGACATTGAATTTATAATATATATAATCACTCATATATACACAGATGTGCTGAAAGCTTCATGGCCTTTTTCAGAATTTGAGGAGTGGTTCACACTCCTCAAAATTTGATCAAATATCAGATTTTTGTAGAGGCAAATCTTGGGCCAAAAACTTTTCAACACCTACTTATATAAAGCTTATATACCTTATATTCTAATGGGTTTATAAAGTATATATAAAATCACATCTGTACATTTTTGCATTGTTTTTATAAAGACATTGCACACACACACACACACACACACACACACACACACACACACACACACACACATATATATATATATATATATATATATATATATATATATATATATATATACACACACAAACATGGATGGATATGTGAATTAAAATTACTTAGCTTGTAACAACTTGTATCAGCTATTTTGCAGATAGTTTGTGAGTTGCTGAATAGAATAAACAAACATGATACATAGTCACAAATTGACTTTTAAAAAGCAACAGGAAAAAGTAAAAAAAAATTTTCAGTAGAATAGAATTAATATTAATTTATAAATCCTTCTAGACGATCACTTGTGATGATATTACAAAGGATGAGAAAAACTTATAAGTTAGCAAGTCTTTTTTAACAAAAATAGATTTACAATTGAAAAAACTCAGTGAGGCTCAAATTGGAAAACTAACTGGATGCTTACATTTAATATAAACACATAAATGCTTACATTTAATATAAACACATAAATGCTTACATTTAATATAAACACTTAACTGCTGCAGCTGTGGAATCAGATGTATTGGATGTATCAATATAACAGTTTCATCCTTAATTAAGTTGAGAATATAGTAAATTATATGGAATCATACAGGACATAGCAGAAATACCTACCACATATGCACTACAGTTCAAACGTTTGAGGCCACCCCTGGTAATTTTTTAAATTGGTCACCAAAATAGTTGTTTTTGTATGTTAAATAAGAGAAAATTATTATACATGATTAAAAAAAAAAGTGAAACATGATTTTTTTATTAGAAATTTTATTATGACAAAAAGGAAAAAAACATTTTATGATTAAATTTTGCTCTCATCCAAATATTCTCCTTTAGCCTTGATTACTGCAGCACAAATTTTTGGCATTGGTTCCAAAAGTTTCTTAAAGTATACATTTGATAATTGATTCCATTTTTTTTTCAATGGCTCTAAGAACTTTTTTTCATTTTCTTTTTTTTTTTTAACTCTTTTGTCAAGTTCATCACATATTAATTCTGGAGGTAGCATCAAACTTTCAAACTGTATTGTACCTCCCACAAATAGTAGTAAGACATTAGCTAGATGAAGATGCCATTGCCTACTAATGTCTTACCACTATTTGGGAGGTATTTCTGCCTCACCCTGTATGAAATTATAGCTATGGGATGTGCATGTGAATGTTTGTGTTCAGTGACATAATTCATAATAAAGGTGAAAACCCCAGTGTCTCTGTAGTCATTTCAAGGTTAAAAGGAGAGACCAATTGAAGTGACAAGGAGAGAGATAGAGGTAGGTGGTGGGTGGATTGTACAGGACATTGCTGATAGATTTAGGATGATGCAGCATCAAATACCAGTGGTGCTGGGGATACTTGACCATTTTCATTTGATCATGTTCACCCAGCTTTTTATTAATGTCAGGGATAAGAAAAATACTTGTGCACTTCGAAAAAGCAATCTCTCTAAATAATAATTTTTCCATAAAAATATATTTTCTACTTTTCCCAATATTTTTCCATTGGAAACTTACCAGGAACAAATGGAATCTATTTTGTTTTTCTTGTATGAAACTAATTGTTGAACATATCTTGATGCAGATACTATAAACAAAAGATATTGTCCATCAACATGACTCTGTTAATGAAAATGAACTTTGCTTAATAGGAATAAAGGCAATACAAAATGTTTAATTGGTAACAAAGAATAAAATAGACATTTCTTTGTTATCAAGTTATGTGATTTTACTTTTCAGGACTAAAGAAACATTTTATCATCTTTATAAACAAATTAAAGCCAAGTTCTAACCAATTAACTTCAGTTAATGTATAATCTTATTTGGAAATGTAAACACAGATAAGATGATTTAATTATTGACTTTTGAAAATTACATTTTTGGGGGATTTTTTTTTTGTCAGACCCAAGGGCTGCTCAAGGAGATGTTTATTAAATGGTGTTGTTGTATAGATGTAGTCAGGGGAAGGGGGAAGTAAGAGCAGATTATGAGGATATATAGAATAGATAATGTTTAACTCCAGATTTGAAGAGGTTAAAAAATGTACCATTCAGGGAAACATCCTCTCAGGATATATATAAAGTAGTGTTTTTTGGGAAGAAACTGTTTGAATGGAACTACTTTCTTACCATTGTAATATGCAGGGAATGAGGTTAGAATATCTAGAGGTTTGCAATGTTGTCTGTGAGGGAAGAATTGTAAGGTGGAAAATAATTAATAATCTACAAGGCTGTGTAAATGCTTTTGAACTCCATCAAGATTAGAAAAGGAGGAGTTGGTAGCACTAGCCTAGATATGGCAGAAACACACCATTTTTGGTTGGATCTGGCTCTTGTAAAAATAGAGCATAGCAGGTGGAATCAGGTATTTTCCATAGTGGTATAAGGAGCTGACCATTTTTTTCAACATCTTGATAGATCATATATATGAGTTCCACTTTAGGTCTGGGATGAACTTGATTCCCAAAAGACACTTAAAGCAAGGGTCCTCAGCGAGAGTTCAACCATTCATCATGACCAATAAGAATTTAGAGTTAGCATGATGATGATAAAAAGTTACTTAGTTTTTAAAGTATTGAAAATTACAAGCTATTTTCCCATTGTACAGTTAGTACTAGATCAGATGAGAGATCAGCTTTCAAGCTCTGGTTATCTTTATTTTTGGAGGTAAACCTATACATTGTGCTATCATCTGCATAGATATTTACTAATGATCTTCTGATAATGTTCTTAGGCAGATTGTTCATATAATGCAGAAAGACAGTAGGACTGAGTAGTGAGCCTTGTAGGATGCCTCTGTTGATTTCATAGGTGTCAGAATCTTGGCTGTTGACAACAACCTTCAAGGACTTATTTGATAGAAAGGATTTGATGGTTCCTGAGATTCCATAGCTGGAGAGTGTGTAGTAACCTCCATGTCAGATCTTATCAAGAACACACAATGAAATTAGTTCTCTATGATTTGATATTGTAATTTTACTGTTGTGTTTACTCAACAGTAGCAGCTGCCATATCAAAGAATATGAGTAACAAAATAATAAAAAAAGATGTTTTGATACGATTATGAATATCTTCTCATCTGCAAGTTTACGATATTAACTCATTAACTGTTTCTATCATTCTAGTTCTGTGTCACATTTGCAAATGACAGAAATTTAAGCCGCAGTTAATTGGTTAATAAGTTAGCTAAATTCACTAAAAGCTATATACCTGTTGACATGGAAGGTTCAGATCTTAAATATCAAGATATGTTTCTAACTACTAATTACTAATAGATCTTACAAGCTGGATAAACATCAATGCTAGAGAAAAGTTTTTTCTCTTCAAATCGTCATTAGTGCTTGTATAATAGTAATGGTAATATTAGCCATTTCTTTACATGAAAACATTTAACATTCATTCACCAAACAGTCAGTGCTACTTTCAGTTGAAATTTTCATAATCTTTCTAGCAAGGTTCTATTTTGACTTTAAAGCACACTTATTCATTTAAATTTTTACTTGAAACATATATCTGCTCAGTTTCATATCCAAAACGTAAACAAAGCAATTTCTAAAGAATTAATGGATTTTATGTTTTTAATCTGACATTTTTTTTAATATGACTAATTTTAGTGGATACCCATATTTGAGTAGGCACTCTATTTTAAACAGTATTTATTTTGTCTACCAGTCTGCATATTTGAGAAAACTTAAAGAAAATATGACCACCAGCAGAATTTGAACCTGTATCCCTCTTTGCTGAAGGAACCACTGTTTGATCTGGTGTGGTTTTACTACTCAGTTATGAAGAGCATCCTAATAAAGCAAGGTTCTATTCTGCCTTCAAAGCCCACTCCTCACTTGTTTAGATTTTTACTCAAAATGCATATCTCTTCAGTTAATCTTAATGTAAGCAAATATTTGTTAGAATTAATTTGGCCTGTTCTCTTACTTAAAATTTCTTCTTTTTATTTATTTTTCAACTATTTCTTAAAAGCTCCTTTTTATAAAATAACCTGAGTGAAATGAGGGATTATTTTTACTTTTCTTCTAGGGCCTCTGAAGATCCCTAATTGATTTAGTATTCTGTGGGAATTATTTTTCAGTTTCTCTGATGTGGAGGTGTGAAAAGAAGAAAAGAAGGCAAAAGGGGCGTATCATTTAAGAAATAGGGTCTCAGCAAATATTACATTTCTTTTACTTTTTGCATTTCCTTCATTTTCTTTGTACAGAGATTATTGTTTATTGTTTAATTTTATCGTTGGACACATTGCAATGTACAATATCTGAACAATTACTGTCATCTAAACAAAACCTACCAGCCGAAGATCTTTACTAAATCACATATCTTAATGTAAAATCTATCTCTGTTCATGTATGAAACATCTTATTCTAGTTGCATGATTACCAAGCAGGCTTAGCTACCAAATCCATTGGCCAGAGTAGTGGGGGTGGGGGGCTGCCAAATAAACTCACATAACCTTTGGTGCAAACATTAATGATAGCAACCATGTCAATCCCTACCAACTCTCTCTCTCTCTCTCTCTCTCTCTCTCTCTCTCTCTCTCTCTCTAAAAAATGGAAAATAGAAAAAGGGCTTAATAAAACAAGTAAATGTGGGAATATTAGTGATGCAGAGGTGGTGGTGGTGATAAAAACTGTGAAGAGAAAAAGATGTAGTCTTTTTAAAAATCAGTAACTTGATAAAATGGTCTAGATTTTTGTGAATGTAAAATCTTGGGTTGATTTTTAATTATATCTGTAAAAAGAAAGGGATAAACTGTGATTTGAAAATAAAACAAAAATATTTAACTTATTAAAAAAATAAAAATAATGACTTGTTATAATTATGATGAATAATAATAACAAAACTATTATGTACATTATTTACATTATTTGGACTACTGTCCTCATCTTTGTCGCCATATTTATTTTTTGGCCGTTGTATGCTCCAGCCTTCTTCAGGTGGTTGGAATCCTTTATTTCTGTTCTAGTTCCACGTGCCATGTTTAATGGATGCCAGTTATCAGTTAATTCCCTTCTGAAAGTTCTTCACTGCCTTAACCGGGTATTGAACTCACACTCTTTGGGTCCTGTCACTGTCAGAGAGTAACTGATAACTGACATCCATTGACATGACATGTGGAACTAGAACAGTCTACCCCAGTGAGCAAAATAAAGGGTTCAGTTCAACATTCCAACCACCTGAATAAGGCCAGAGCGTACAATGGCCGAAACATTGTAAAAAGATGAGGACAATAGTCCGAATAATGTAAATAATGTACATAATATCTCATCTCAGAAATATAGACAGAAACTATTATTGTTAAAATTTTGATTCATTGAAATAAAACTAAAAATATTTGAGGTTTATTTCTCTTTGTAGAATACTTACAGCATTTAGTAATTTTCTGAATTAGATTTAGTTTATATTCAAATTTTATCAAAGTTCCCTTTAAGAGATTTTTTACAAGTATTACAATTAACTGAATTACTGTAAATATTCACATTTTTTTTTCTAACCAGTGAACCAAATGTTGGATTTTCTTTTTAGTAAAAAATGTTATTTTATAAAGGATACATTTTAAACTATTTAATAACTATTATTTTGAAATAGTATTGTCTATTCAGTAGGAAGAATGTTTGGAGTATCCAATTCCTTTTAATACTTTGTGCATATATATTATGTTGTTAATTTGATTTTGTGCATTATTGATAGGTAGATTTTGAAAAGCCAGAAGAATCCTTTTTTGAAAGTTAAAGATTTTTTTTTCAAATGAATTGATGAAACATATATTCCATATAATTGAATGATAGCCCTTTTGGTTTAATACTCAATCACTTAATATTCCTTTCAAATACAATATTATTTTTTTGCTTGCAAAAAAAAAAAATAGAAAACTTCTGATTTTAGAATGATAGTTTCTTAACCCCAATAACTGAATTTACAATTTTCTTACTTAGGTTTCTCATTAAATATTAAAGAAAGGAAAAGGCTAGTCTGACAAGCGCATCAAGTTTCTATTTCCTTAAATTGTAAAATGGAACAAAAGAAAATGAAGAAAAACATTCTCCATAACTGCAAAAAAATAAAAAAAAATACAAAGATAGAGAAAAAGAATGGTACTAGATACAATATAAAAATAAGGACCACTTTTGAATGCCATATGACCTTCCAATGGGCAGGTCAGACTGTAGACAATAATAAACCAATACATACAGGTTGAGTTTTCCTTCCGGGTTCATCTTACAACAGAGACACATGATCCATAATTGAGTGAAAGATAAGCCATTGACTTAAATGTTCCAATATGTCTATTTCTCTTTATTAGAACTTGTTGAGGTCAAATAATGTCTTGTTAATGTTTTTTTTTTTTTGTTTATTGTAAATTATGACCTATTGAAAATGCCATGCTGTCATAAGTGTATGCTTGGGTTATTCATTTTTTAATTTTTTGCTTAGTATGAGAAAGTTTATATCATTTTATCTAAATCATTTAATGAATTGACGTGGGCTTAATTTTCTTGAAAGGTTGTTGGGTTACTTCTTTAGGAGACAAAGTAACCATTTTTACTACTCATTCAACTAAAAGCAGTAATACATTGTATAGGCAGATTGTTGCAAAGTTCTCAATCGCATCTCTCTCTCAAAGCCTGATGAAATGACCAAGCATCAGCTATTTTCTTGATTGGGCTGAGAATTGTGACAAAATATTTTAATTATAGCATGTATAAAATTAATTTGAAAAATAACAGCATATAATTGCCCCCCCAACACACACACATACACACACAAAAGCCTAAGGGCTTTTCTCTTTAACTGTTAGTCTACTAATGAATGCAGATTTTTATAGTGAATTTATTCTTTATAGACATTGGTTATCTTGTTTTCATGTTGTTTTAAATTCCATTTGCTGCTTATTTCCCTACTGAACTTTTATTGTATTAAAAAATGGTTGGGCTGAGGTTTCAATTTTGCCTGCTATAAATCGTGCCATATGATTGACTGTCTTCAACAGAAAGATCAAGTTGGGTTGGTGACTGTTATTGTGTCTATTGGAGATTGTATGGGTAGAGGGTGATTGTTTTCAGTTGACAGATATGCTGTTGTTGACCTAGTGATCTTCACTGATTGACAAAGAAGAAAAAAATAGGAAATAGAAAGAAACATTTTGTTGAATAATAGATAGAAAGTTAGAAATTAAGGAAAAAGAAGAGTAAAAAAAAACAAAACACTTGTTGATTAGTGAATTGAAAGATGAGAAAGAAAGCAAAAACAGGAAGAGACAGTACTTGATTTGCACTCAGTAAGAAAAGCATCAGGAAAGAAGAAATAATTCTAGTTTTGTTCATTACTTGTAGGTTTATATCAATGTAGATCATTATATAAAAAGATATTAAAAACAATACTAAATTACAGAAACCTTTATTTCTTAGCATCCTCTGCTATTTTAAATATTCAGCTGTATTGAAATACCAATGTTCTTACCAATCCTGCTCAGTATTAAATACTAAAAATAAAACACTATAACTTTTGAGAATATTGATTCAAAATACAGTATACACTGCTTTGAAATAATAAAACACTGCAAATGTTTTTTTTTTAATTTAAATGTTTAAAAATGAGTTCAGATTTTTATAAAATGTTTCTAAATTATATATTTCATGATTGTAAATTTTAATTTTTGAAAGTGAATTTTTCTATATAAAAAAACGAAAAACCTGATGTCCTGTAATTATATGATACTAGCAGTAGAGCCCGGCATTGCCCGGGGATGTAACAGTAAGAGATAGATCAAGTATCGACCATCATAAAGACTGAAAAATAACATTGACAAAGATTATTGTTTAAGGTTGACGGACACGCATGTCTTAATTAGTTTGTTTATTTTTGTTTTTTTTTTACAAATTGGTCAAACCCAAACTCAAACAAAAACATTGTTTTCAATCGTTATGAGTCTACCGATTGAATAGAATTTTATTATAAACAATTGTCTTGTAAATGCAATTTTTAAAGCATTCTGAATGTAAAAATAAAGAAAAAAGTGTGCAAGACAATAAGAAACACTACCTGCCAAAAAAAAAGTGAAGTTTTGTTGAAATCAGTTGAAAAATGTAGGAAATCCGATCCCATACATAAATGAACACACACACACACACAACCTGGGTTTTATAATAAGTATAACTCGATATGAGTTGTCCCCCTTTCATTCTCATGATGCCTCTTAATCATGTTTTCAAATTGATTTTGTGGAAAAACAATTGTGTTTTACCAATTTTTGGCACTGTCAGAACCACCGCAAGGTAATTTTACGTAGTCCTGTGAAGTATTGTTGAAATCGTTTGAAAAACGTAGGAAATCCAATCCAATATATAAACGTACAGACACACACACACACACACACACACACACACACACACACACACACACACACACACACACACGCAACCTGGGTTTTATAATAAGTAAGATTATAAAAGTCAATAGTTTTAACAAAATGCTATTTAGTCTCCAAAAACTGAATGGCACAAACAGCAACCAATTTAGAGAGTAAAGACTGAAGGATTTTCTTTGATATATCCATGATATTCCTCAAGAATAGAATATTAGGTGATAGCAATATACACATCTCTTGTCATCATTCCCAAAATAATTCCTATGGAATTGAGGTCAGGAGTCAAGGAAGGCCACTTTATTACAGATGATGACAAGAGATCACTAGGTTAAAAACAATTTTCTTTACAGAATGACAACTTACATTGTTTTGCTGAAAGATCAACTTTTTTTATCCTCTTTTGGGATCAAGATGCATTATAATATCTCTTTATACATGAGTGCTGTCAATGTTCATACATGAGACAGTATAGTCCACAGGCTGTAAAGCCATTGCAGACCATAATTCTCCCACTACCAAACCTATCAGCATCCCTTTTCAGTGTTTCTTAGGGATCATATAAAGAATAAGAAAAGCTATAGTAGACAGGTTAGTCATGATCCAAGAACTTTTCATCTGTCCAGATCACATTCTGCAGATCAGGCTGCTTTTTTGAGGGTCATTTCTGTCCACTGGCATCTCATTTCTTTGTGGCATTAGCTCAAATGTGGTTTCAGTCTAGCTCACACTAAATATTAGAGCTACTGGCTAATTGGTTGTAAACAGGAAATTTTGCTACTTGCTGTTCCTGATTTATTATTTGTGCAATTTTCGAACATGTTTTGACAGATTTTCTATAGCATCTCTTACAATTTGTCAGCTAATCTACTCAGAAATATTAATTTTCTTGCCAACTTGTTTCTGTGCTTTGTTATGTGTCAGGATTCCTAAAAATATCATGGACCATTGTAATAGACCAAGATTTTCTTAAATTCTGTAGAAGGTTTTGCTGTGTCTAGAAGGATTTTGGGTTACCATTATCACTCAGTTTTACTTCAAATAAGAATGATTTTTCTTCTGATGCAAGCAAGAAACCTTTCAATATTTTCAGAGAATATTTAAGGGAGCTCTTCAGCATTAGAATTACAGGAGAGCTACAAATTCATAAATGTTTTTATAGTTACTGAACCCTAAGGATTAAGGAGCAATTATAAAATTGAATTCATTTGACTCTTCATTATGGTATAAAACAATTTAGAAGAGGTATATCTGCAGTTCATTTACATGTACACAATACTGGATACTGGATTTATGACAAATGAGTCCCTGTGCTAGTTGTTATGAGGCCCTTTACTTGAGCCCTAAAGGAGGTAGGCCTAGCATGCCTACACCAGTATAGAAGTATAGATATAATCTGCCAAGCACAAAATACCTAATTCAACAAGAAATCACTCATTTTTGTAGTGTTCTTATAATTTCTGGACAGGGAATGTTCGTGATCAACAGTATATTTGCCACTCAGAAGATAAAAAGCAGTTTGAGAAATATTTGGACTTATAAAAATTAAGAAATAAAGGTGAAAATTTTTATACAGTGATAGATTTTACCTGATGAATTATTTTTTTTTTTGTTTGAAATATCTTTGTCTATATTTCTTTGTGTGTGGTGGGCTTGACTGAATAATGTTAATAACACATTTAAAAAAAAAAAAACATAATCCCCATGCTAATTAAACTGACCACAAATTTTTAACACTAAAAGTCACAGCTAGTTAATTATAAAAACACATATTGACCATAACTTGACCTACAGCTAAGCTTTTTCAATGTTATCAACAGGGTGGCCAATTTAAACTTTCATATAAACAAACATGGCCACCAATATCAAACTTTAGTTCCTCAGAAGGATGTGGAATGGGAGTTATAAATAATCTTTCTACTTATTAATAATTTTATTTCTTTAAAGATTATTTTATTTTTCTTTTCTCTTTATGTCTTTTTTTCTGTTTTTCTTATTTGCTTTTGTGGCTTGTAAGGTTGAACAAGTGAGAGACTTTCTCTTTGTTTTTTTTTCTTTCTTTCTCCCTGGTCCCTATCTTGCTTGCTTCACTGGCTCTGCTGTTAATACACTTAGTTTGTCAGTTCTTGTCAAGTGAACCAAATATGATTTACTTACAAGATTTCCTGTTGTACATATGTATGTACTAATGTTGAACCCTAGCAATCTCCTTCCTAAATAGAGAATTACATGCATACACCCCCCTCTCTCTCTCTCTATCTTTCTCTCTCTCTCTCTCTCTCTCTCTCTCATGCAGATATTTTGATATATGAAGAGATAAATATGCAAACAAAATTTATATATTCATATGTATATGAAAAGTTCTTGGTCCACCTAACTTCTCAAAATCTGAACAAATGACTAAATGTCAGATTTTATAACGGTTTCTTGTTCAGACATAAGAACTTTGCATCACCCTCTCATATTTTGCACCAATGAATATACATTCCTTTGCATATCAGGTGTGCATTAGTTAATATATAAATTTCAGTATGACTCAAAATTGTTGGTAATTTTTTTTAAATTGAATTGAATACTTTTTATTGAAAGTTAGTACATGGGATTTCCACAGATGTGCAATAGAGCATCTGGTTGTGGATATAAAGTCCTCAGTTTACAAAAATTTGTCAAATAAGGATGAGTGTGTAAACAAAATTGTAATCTTAATTCTTTCTCTATCATCAACATGGTTGACAGACCATACAAATTGGCTATTCAAGAAAGATCCTGGATTGCTAAAATGAACCTTATTTAAATAAAGAAGTTAAATCATATATGAGTCTTGTGGAGGCAAAAATAATTTTTTAAATTTATGACAACTGCATGTTATACTAATCCCTTTTCTTTTTTTCTCAGCTTCTTTTTCTAAGATTTTTGAATTACTGAATTATCTTCTCTTTTAGAGAATTTTGAATTATTATCCATTACAAGTTATACTGTAACATTTGAAGTAAACAAATTGGACCAATTTAAACATTCAATAAAAATATAATATATACTATACATTTTTTGTCTATATCTTAACCATATCAATTGTATGGTTCAGTAATTTTTGACTTCAAGTATAACTACAATGACATCAATATTGCTAGTTTTCAAAAACTCAAAAATGATCATGGAAATCAATGAAGATTAGCTGGGACATTGAATTTTTAATATATAAATCCAAATCTTTCTATATAGATATGTCTTAGTTGGCTAGTATCATAGTAGGCAGTAGTTTGAACTATAATAAATATATAAAGATAGCTACATTTGAGATGATGATTAAGTATTTTCTACTAGGTCTGTCTTATATTCTTAATACCTACAGTAGTCATTTTCTCTCTAAAAAGTAAGGGTAAATCTTAAAAATTTATTTAATCAATATGTGATTAACAAATAATAGTTGTAAGTGATTTTCTTCATATTTCAATACCTATTGATATTAACCTTAAAATATGGACAGAAATAACTGTCTTTTCCTAACAGTTGTACATGCATGCAAAATAAAATATTTGTAAAAGAATAAAATGAAACAAATGACAGGATAATGGCTATCTAGCCACACACACACACACACACACATACACACACACACATATATATATATATTATGTTTATAAGTTATTTTAATAGATATAATTTATTTAAGTAAATATTAATTATATTTGCCGGCCTAAATGCCCGAGAAATTTCGTAAAAAATATGTTTCTTTGTTGTCAAATGATGGTACCTATTGGGGGTACAGGTCCGACTCCTGTCAGAGAATCACACACACACACACACACACACACACACATAATTTATGGTTAATAGCAGGGATAGAGTGTATATGGACACTAGTGTAAAGATTTCATTCAAGCATGAAACAGACTCACCACTTGGTGTTGACCTCAGTTTTCAATTTATATATATATTTACAAGAAATAATTATGCACAGTTTAATCATATAGAAAAAGAGAAAATAATTATATTTGGATACTTGTATATATATATATATATATATATATATATATATATATATATATATATATATATATATATATATATATATATAATATATGGAAGGGAAATTATATACGTAAAGGAAAGGAAAATATATATGTAAAGGAAGGAAATTATATATAGGATGATATATGTTTTGTTAGCTGTGGAATGCCTAATGATAACTACCCAATTATTCAACACATTTTTGCATAACCATATTATATAAAGGAAACATTTGTTTAATGTAATTTTTTGCAAACAATTATTTCACTCTTTCTTAAGTCTGTTCTCACTAACAGAAATCAAATTTTTAAAATTTTCCCATAGAATCTTTTGCATTTTTAATATAATAGTAGCAACACTTTCATTGTTTTGCCAAGAAACTTGAAACTTTAACTGTCAGGACAACATCTCAATGTATATGTATATTTTTCAAACTCTGAGCATGTTTTGCTATTAATCATCATTAAAATGGCAGAAATTACTTGTTGTTATAAATATTATTCAAATAAAACAGTATAATGAAGAAATCTTTAATTCTTTGCAGTTAGTATCAATGTCTGTTAAGCCCTAACAACATTTCTGTCTGGTCTTTTTATTTCTCTCTCTCATTTATATTGCCTTTTAATAAAATCAAAAGAAGCATCAATGTGTTTATCAAGTACAAAGGGAATCAGCAAAACAGTCATTTTAATGAGATAAAAGCAAATTATATATGTAGTAATACATTGATTTCTTAGTATTTTTATGAAGAAACACTAAATGATGGCTTGTTAATAAAGATTTATCTTTTGTGTGTGAGTGTATGCATGTGTGTCTTCCTTCAGCGACTGAATATATTATATATATACTTCCTGATTAAAATAAATATATCCAATACTAATTTGCTTTAATTTGCTTGATTAGAAGAAATTATTTTTTGTGGGGTGAGGACATTTTAGAATTGCTTCATATAGATCTGGTTAAGTAAATCTTGACAAAGATTAATGACTGTTTGATGAGGAAAATCCCATCATCCGTTCTGCTGTGACCCTTTTGCAAACAATGATTTTTTTTCCTTCCTGTTCAAATATTTCTTTATGGATCAAGAAGAGCCAATGAGTCAAAGAGTCTTCTTGCTATCATTGAAACCCCTGCTCTCTTTATACTTCTATTTTCTCCAACAGTTTTTTTTTTTCCCTCTTTTTGTTTTAATGTGCATACCAGTATCTATCCAAGTTCTGACCTTTCAAAAGTAGCTTTCTGTTGGTGTTCTTGGTCATTATTGATGTGACAGGGTAGTGTCAATGTTGTCATACTGAGCCAAGCTTAAACTGTCCAAGCTTTCTGCCTGGCAGAAGTACAGACGCCTGCCTTCCTGTTTCCAGCTGCCATCAGTGACAAGAAAACATAATTATATTTGTAGCCCTTTTTGTGTGTGTGTTTCTATATATATGGATGCACACATATTTATCTATCACCTAATTATATTATAAATTCTGTCTGCTTTATCTGATGATTACTTAAGATGTGAAACTACCAGTTACCATCTCTTGAATGTATACATATTATAAGGATAAGATTTTGTTTTGATACCACAACCTACTAAAGATATTTTGACATCTCACCATTTTTCTTAACTGTTATAATTTATCAGAATTAGTAGTTTGAAATTAACAATCAAATTTTATTTTTAATTTTGTTTTATTTGTATTAATAAATATTGTTTATGAATGGTGAAAATTAAATATTCAATTTAAAAAAAAAAAATCAATGAATAATTCTATGCTGATGTTTAGAAATGTATGGATGATAAAGTGGAAACATTTGTATTTGCTACAATATTTAGGTAAATGATTGTTTACAACTTTAGAATTTATTTTTTAAATGTATTATAATTTGGGCCAATTAAGTGTGACAAATTACAAGAAAAAGATACATTTTTGATTCTGGTATAAAATCAATTGACAGTTTTCTTTAGTCACAAATGATCTTCTCTTTTGTATTAATAAACCATTATTTAATGATATTGGCATTTATTTACTTCTATTTGATACAACAAAAATAGGAGTTAAAATAATAATTTAAAAACAATCATTGCTTCTATCAGTAGATATTAATTTAGGAAGATTGATTGATAAGTTCTCCAATTCTATAAAAATAAGTTTTAGACCAAACAGCACAATGAAACTGATACAAAAAAAATGAAGAAAATTTGTCAAATAGTCACTATTTAGTTTTATAAATTTAAAAAAAAATGTTCTATCCACTTTTACTTTCCATGTGAAGAAAGTTTCTGGTTTACATTTGAGCCCAGCAATTTTAACTTCAGCATCAGATGAAATGTTGGCCTTTCAATGCCTCTTTTAATTTTGGGAATAACCAGAAGTCAAACTGAGACTGTATGGAGTTTATGCATCAACTGTGAATTTCAGCCTTCTCAATATTTGCATCATTTCTTTATTGAAATGCACCATTGCATTGTCAAAAAAGAAGTTCTTTCAGGTTTAATTTGGGAGATGCATTGTTTCACTGATCTTAAGGCTTTATTACTGTAGTACATCTATACATTTTCATTGGTGTGCAAAATTCTAAAATCAAAATACTGCTTGCTATTGTATACATAATTTTGATGTAGTACTCATGACTAACAAACTCTATTAGTCAATGCTATCACACAGCGGATACATATTAAGTATATTTGAATAGAACTTTATATACTAATGAATACATGTTCAAACATGTCTCTTTCTCCACTGTTAGTGGCACCACTCACTTATATATGATGACTTATCATATATGATGGTTGATTGATAAGTATGACAGAATTTAAAAATATTGTGAAGAACAAAACTTCTTATAATTATTTTGCAACTTCTTTACTTTTAGGTGATTGTTTAGTAATCACTAATTGAAAGTAATTTCAGACTTTTTAGCTATAAATCCACTGCACTAATCATTGATACAAATTATCAAGAATTATATCAATAATTATTTCCATTATGCAGATTGTATTTATGAACAAGAGTTTGACTGGACAAATAAACAGCTCATTGAAACTGATGTAAAATTATTTTTTATGTTTTCAGAGATTTTTAGCAGTAGACCATGTTTTGGGTACTTTTACCATTGTAGTTTTTAAATTGTTAATGGTACATTACCAAAATAAATGCTACATATTTTCTCTAATGATTTCCTACTTGAGAAAATTGGTACAAATTCTTCTCTTAAAATGATCCTAAAATTAATTGCTACAACTTTGTTTCCTCTTCTTTTTCAGACATACTTCTTTACAGATACTAATGACAGTGAACTTAATAAAAGAACAAGTGAGTACAGCTACTTTTATCAGTCTAAACTTTTTTTTTATCATTCTAACTTTTAACTGTTTACTTAGAAGATTCTCAGAGTCTTCACATATTATCACATCTCTTCCACAGCTATGATATCAAGAGATTTTAGACAAATATCTAATCATTTTTATGTAAGAACCTATTAAAATACAGTTATTGGCATATCATAACAAAAGCAGTGTCTTCTAACTGTTCAAAAATTGCTTGGTGGATTCTGATTAAACTTAAGTATAGAGAAAATATAAAAATAATACATTGTTTTTCTTTACTAGTATGGTTGTTGTTCACATTCATAATTCCTGTAACCGATTAGGTTTTTATGGGCACTACATGTACTGCAACCATAGCAACAGTAGGTGTAGCTAGGGTAAGCTAACTTGATATTGGCTATTCCTTTTCAGTTTGGATTTGAATTTAGTCATCCTACTGATAAAGTGGTTGTCATACCAAAGCTAAAGAGCCCAGTCTGCTATATTTTTTATAAGGGAGTGAGTGTTTTTCTTCTACATTAGCTGCCATCCAAAATGCCCTTCTATTTTTACCTATAATTGAAATAAGATGGATTCATGCCTTTACCAACTCCTGCTGATATGGTAACAGTTATTGCTGAAAGAATCTGTCAAGCTTTAGATAAGAATGGTGAAGGTTGCATTTTGCTTTGGACACATCTCGAAGGCATTTGACAGGGTTTGGCATACTAGTCTTCTTCACAAGTTAAATGGTTATGGTTTTTCTAGACAAATTTTTTAACTATCAAATCGCAAAATGAAAATTATCTTGAATGGCCACTCTTCTAAAACATTTTGCATGAATGCAGGTGTCTCTCAGTGTGATATACTTGGACCTACATTGTTTCTAATTTTTATAAATGACCTTCCTGATGTCATCAGTTCTCAGCTTGCTATCTATGCTGATGACACAACCATTTACTCCTGTCTTAATAGTAAGTTTGATTGGTTTGATACAGTCAAATTGGCAGCTGATCTTAAAAATGACCTACAATCTGTTGTTAAATGGGGCAAGGAGTGGCTTGTTAATTTTAACTCCTCCAAAACAAAACTGCTCTCTTTTAATCTTTTTTGCTATATATTTAGAGATTCTTGATAAAATCCAAAGAAGAATCAGCAATGTCATTGGTCCTGATCTGGCATCTCAGCTTCAGTCCCTTTCCCACTGCCATAACATAGATTCCCTGTGCCTTTTCTCTAAATACTTTCATAATAATTGTTCTGATGAACTTTCTGCTATAGTACATATACTCTATGAAATTAAGCAGAGTACTAGATTGGTGGTAAGTTCTCATCATTTTACAGTTGAAATGACTAAATGTAACCGTAAATTCTATGCTAACAATTTCTTCTATCACACTTCTTGCCTGTGGGACTTTCTTCTGACTACTTGCTTAGCAGTCAACTTTGATCTTCAAAAATTTAAATTTAATTTCAATTGTTATTTTCTATCTTCTTAATTCTCGTTCTTTTATAGTCTTCTCTCCTTCATAGAATTTTTTGCCATATTCTCTAACCCTCAGTAACCCTTGTGGCCTTGTACCTTGCTTTGGGGGTGAAATGATTAAAAAAATGAAACAGTCTTGTTCAGAATTTGAGCTCTGCATACTGATTACACTTTGTGGTGTTAATTATTACATGATATTCACATCAAGTGAATCTTCAGATGAATTCCTCGGATCAAATTTAAATGAAAAATTATTTGAAATTTCTTATCAGATACTTCTTTTTATTTTTTCTAAATTAAACAAAATAAAATCTTTTGTTTCATAAACTGTGAACACTGAAGCTTTATATCATTTATACTAAGTAAACATTGAGAATTTTGCTCTAAAACATCCTGTTAGTGAAAGGAATAAAAGTAACGTTTTGTACAACGGAAAGTTATTTTAATTGTAATTTCATTGTCTGTATCTCAAGACTTCTTTATCCCTGACATGTTTTTAAAATAACTATCACTTATGCATCAAAGATAAAAGAGGACAAAGACAATAAAAAAAAATGTAATATAGATAAAGTTAAAATAAAATGAATATTTCTTTATTTCTAGTTCCCTTTTACTTTGCTTTTTTATTTAGATTTTGTTTCATTTTTTTCTTTTGCTATTTCATTTGGCACCAAAGAGGCATGGATGGCATAACAGTCATTGGTGCAGAAAGTGAATTTAAAATAGCACATTTAATTCCTGCTCGATTTTGTTTTGTTCCCTTCATGCTAATATACTTGATAAAGGCATGAATCCATCTTCCTCCATTTATGCATTAAATAGCAGGGTAGATTGGGTTCTCTTTCCTTGAGGTGGCAGGAAAACTCTGAATTCAAAACCAACCTGAACAAGAATGGTGTCCATCAGATTATCATAACACACATACCCTTATCATTCCAATGGGTTACCAAATTCATGATGTGACAGTTATTTATCTGCATAATAATTCCATTCATTTATCGTGAATTATTTAAATGTGATTGCTAAAATGATTTAGGTACACTTTGTCGGCTATCTGCAATAGATAATCTCTTTTCTTTTTTTATATTTTATAGATAATCACATGATTAACACCAACTGTTCTGCAGTTCATAATCGGTAAGTTTTTTCTTTTGCTAAAAACATAGACACTATTTATAATTTTATAAGTTCTCCCTATACTTGTTGGTATACAATTAAATGTACATCCTTAGTAAACAATTATATAAAAAATATATAAATCTTTCTTGAAGGAGAATTGTTATATTCCGTGCTAAGGAAATAAATACTTAACACCAGGTGGATAATAGAAGAAAGGTTTATTGTACACATCAAGTACAATATGAAATACGGTACAGTTATACACACAGGTCAATCTAGTAGTGAGTGCCACTAATTGGAAGGTCGGACGTGCTTGTGTCATCTCACTCACTCCCTGTCCTTGAGTCTCTCACAGACAGTGAACTTTATAGGTACTTACTACCTATAATGTAATCATTCATGGGGGTGACTGGTTATTCCATTACATCAAGAATCAAACTTGGTAGCATCCAATTGATAATAAAATATAGTAAACATTTATTATCTCCTACATTGTTGTAAGTAAAAATCTTTGTCAGATAAATCTCTTTCAGATGATAAGTTAACTTGATTGATTAGATATTTACATGATTATTTCTTCTAACTCCACATCTGACAAAAAATGATTAAAACAAATCGGTAGTTCTCGTATAAGTCTGAGTCGTACTCAACAGATCCCAACTAGTATATTTACTAATCTCCCCATGTGATCAGATGTGGCACAAGGCCAGGTTTAATGTGGGGCATCCGAACCCATAGGCTCAGCCAAAATTCCCATAGACTGCATATAAAACAGGGTCAGGTAGCTGTTTCCTGAGATGAGACTCTACCCATCAGCATAGTGTCATCAGGGGATCCTCTCTGCTCGGAGAGAGTTTTGAAAAGATTCCAGCTAGTATATTTGCCAACCGCCCTATGCAGTTGGATGTGGCACAAGGCCGAATTTAATGAGGGGTATCCAAAAATTCCCCATAGACCTCATAAAAAACAGGGTTGGGTAAGTGTCTACCACCTCAGATGAGACTCTACCCTTCAGAATAGCCTCATCTGGGTTCCTCTCTGCCTGAAGGCAGAGAGTTTGACAGTGCAGCTGAAAAAGATTTCTTCTAGACTCTGTAGTCCATTGACTTACAGACACTTATAGGTAGTTATTACCTATAGTGTAGTCACTCATGGGAGTGACAGGTTATTCCATTACATCAAAAATAAAAGTATTTTTAAAAATCTATAAAATTATTGAAAATACATTATTACTTTAATTTCTAAAAAAAAAAGTTAATCTGTTCGATTTTCTTTTTAATTTGTTTTTTGCAATTTTATTCTTGATATGATCATCTCTTCTTATTATTCTATTTTCGTTTTATCATCTTTTTGTTTTCTATTTAATATTTCCTTACTTCCAGTTCATTCTTTCTCCATCTCCTTTTCTGTAAATCCTAACTTATTCTCAATTATTTGCCAAACTGCCAGTGTGGGAACACCATTAAACAATGAACTGATTACTGTTGTAACTGTGAAAAACAACCTTATTAACCCGTACCCCATGTAAAACTCTTAACTATATGTATATATATTATTCAAGTGATCATTTTGTATTCCTCATTGCTATTTTTTTGGTGGGGAGGGGGGTTCACACCATTGTCATTATCTTTCTTTCTCTGTTTATTTTTGAGAGATTGTGAAAACATTCTTCAAAATGTAATAAGTAATGGAAATGTCTTCGTTAGGCCAAGGAAGACATTAATTAAATTTATCAGTAGAAAATAAACAGACCATGATACAAGATATTTCAGGTTATAATTTTTTGCTAGATACATTTTTAAAACTTATTTTCAACTTTTCTTATGGTGAGGGACTATTTTTTTTCTCTTTCTTGAATCTTTATTGTTAGAAGAACTGCCTAAAACTAAACTGAATCTTTGAGGTGTTTGACTTAATGCACTTTTAGTATGTACACATTTGTCTTTCATTTTTTATTCTTGTATTACTACATTCTTTTTCTTTTGTTTGTTACTTAATCTTTTCAGTTTATTTCTTATTTTTATTCTTTCATCTTTTTTTTTACTTTTTCATCTTCACCACCCTCTTTTCTATCCCTTTTCTTTTTTGTTTCCCTTTTTTTCTACTTTATTTTTCACTTCCTTATTTTTTTAACTCCTAGTAATTTGCTCCTTTTAGAATTTCTTCCCTTTTATTTTTATCTTTTTTTTTCTTATGTTTTATTCTTGTCCCCATTTTTATAGCATTTTTTTGTAGCTTCTCACCTTTAAACCTGCTGCCATCTTGGAAATACACCTGTTAATAGGCAAGGGAAACTTTGAAAAGATCTATCTTACTTGTTGTTGATGCTTGATGATGGATAAAGGAAAAGCAATGCAAAAAAGTAAAAAGAAAAAAAATGTAAAAATGTCTTGCCTGATGAATAGTTGGTAAGAGATTAAAATGTGAATAGGAGTAACCCTACACAAAAACCTTCCTTTCCATTTTTTTTTTACTTTTATCCCTTTGACCTCCAGCAAATGATTGGACTACATAATTGTCCCTTTTGGGCTTATCTGTCACAACTATTTTAACACATTATTTTCTTCTTCTTTTTTTCTTTTTCTTCTTTTTTAACATCTATGCACCTGACAGAAGTGATTTCAAACCACCTTTATGTTAGTATTGATGACAACAGCAGCAATTTTCCCCTTATTTTAACTTTGCATGTATGTGTGTTCTCTCACTGAATTCCCCTTTCATGTCCTTTGCTTATTCTTCTCAGCTTCTGATTGGCTGAAAGATAATTTGAATTTCCCTTTCATGTCAACAACTTTATATAATTAACTGAATCATAACTAAACTGATAATATCTTCTATGTACTAAGATGATGTTAAAAATGTTTCCTTTTACTTTGTTTTACTTTCTTCTACATTATTCTGAAATTGGTTTATTATACTAATTTCTACTTTAACAGACTGCTCTTTGTGGTTTATTTATTTTTCCTTAACTTATAAACAGGATAATTATGTTTAATAATTTAAAATGTAACTACTTATTTGTTCATTTACTGTTTGATAAATGCTACATCATGTTTACTGCCTTTCATAAAGTTTAGATATTTCATTAAAGTTAAGAGAATGGAGTAGGGCAAATTTAAAACTACTTGAATTGTTTTGATCAAAGAATACAAAATAATCTCTTGAGATTGCTTAGTAGTCAAACAATGAGGCAATAAGAAATAAGATTTATTTCTTAACAGTTGGTAATTATATTTTTCCTAAAAACTTTTTGTTCAAATTATGTTAATGAAAAAACTTACAGAACTATTTTTTAACAGTGTTAAATCTTTGAATTATCTTTGAAATCTATTCAGCTCTTTACTATTTGTATGTGCAGGCATTTAAAGAATTTTTTGTGGAGTGGCAATTTTTACTTTATATTAGTGAAAATCCTGAGGGAATATAATCATTTTTAATGTTTACTCTATATGTTTGAAAAAATGTAGCAGAATCTAGGCAATGGTTCATCGAAGTTTATAATAATAGTTCAGTTGGTTGAAAGTATGTGTCAGAAATATTTGACAAAGTTTATAAAAGAAGTTTGTAGTTAAAGATAAAGAATGCACTGGAAGAACACAGAATTTGAATTTGAGGAATTGGAGGATCTTTTAAAGAAAGTGTAAAACAATCAGAAGTAAATTCAATCAAATGATTTTTATGATACATTGAAAGAGAAAAAAACTTTTCTTGAGCCAAGGAAGTTTGCTTGTTATTTTGCTGCATCACATATATTTTGCTGCATCACATATATTTTGCTGCATCACATATATTTTGCTGCATCACATATATTTTGCTGCATCACATATATGATATAGTAAATGTAAATAAAGAATGGAATGGAAAGTTCTTCCATATGTAGTGTATTTTCTGAACTTCAAAATCTTCAAAATTTATTTAATTCTTTGGTCAATGGTTGCAACAAACTCAAGATATTGGAAAATTCCTCAAAGAATTCATCAAATCAAAACTTTTATTCTTTTATGATGGAATATATGGTTTATCTGAAAAGTTGCATAAAGTTACAGGCTGAATAATGGATGAATAATGATATGAATTTCTGTGATTAAAAGAGAAACTTTTGGGTTTTATAAACTTAAAATTTCTGAATTGCAACTGGAAGTTAAAAATAAGTAGTTTTCTCATGAATAATTATGTATTATTTCTGTTACAAACATGACAGTCACAAAGGTATTTTTTAAAGTTATACATGGATAAAACAAATAAGATACAGTGTGACAGTAAATTTCAAATTTTGTCGCTAAGCATTTCCTTGTGGGTAATTATTTAGAATAAGGTTTTAAATTTAGTGATGAAAGAAGGATTCTGACAGATGTCTATTAAAATGCTGAGAGACTGAATTCCAAAGATGCCTATGCAAAAATAATTTTCTTCAAAATGTCCTTGTTCTTTAAGGTTATTGTGCAGGTGGCTAGGATATATGAGATTCTGTATTTAATACTCTACTAGTTTTGCATTTTATCATAAATTTACCTCGTTGTGAAAAAAAGATTTGAAAGAAAAGGAAAAACATTTTTATCTACTTCAGCAAAGAGAAATATGAGAGACAGCTGATGACATTAGAAAATAGTAATGATAAATAGAAAGGTTGAAAATCTCTTCTCACAAGGAAAATTGCCACATAAGGTTATTGAGTTCTCATTTAAGGGAGTACAGAGTGCTTGTTTATGTAGGTTTTTAGAGAAGATTTATAACGTATTCATTACTTATTAATATACATTTATTTGATGTTGTCCTGTATTGCCGAATAAGACATGGTCCTCATTCCAGCAAGGATCTTATATAAGTGTAGAAACTATTTGTCCTGCACTGATTCTTTTTAAGAATGATTCATACAATGTTTCTTTTCAGTATTAAAGCTCAAAGTGGAAAAGATTGCTTATAAATTCTTGTAGGATTCGAAACAAACTGTTTTTTTAAGGCTCAAGTGTTTCAGTTGATAGTTTTTGTACTGTTGTGCTTCCTTGTTTTTGACTATTCACATTCATTATATTCTGGATACTTATACCTTTTATCTTCATGTATAATGGAAGTCAGAATTTAAAATTCTAGACATTATTTTTGATAGAGAAGATATTTTAGAATTAGGTCAGTTGCAATTGATACAACTATCTGAAAGATCTGCTCATAATGTACAAAAATCATTATAGTAAATAGTAAAATGAAGTTTTAAACAAAAACAAAAAAGATTACCCAATCTCATTTGCAAACCTTATTTTGCAATTTATTTATTTGAATTTTATGAAATGAAATATAGAAAAAAAAGAGAAAATAGTTTATCCATATATGTCTGCCATGTTGATATAAAAATAAAAATTTCTCTTTGTATCAGCCTTATCAAGAATATTAACATGGCAGATCTGACATAAGAAATGAAAAGATATGTCATACTGGTGGGCATTAACCCCCCTACATATATAGCTTCTTGAAAATGTCCAGATAAACAGGAGAAATGATAGGTGGCTCTGTGTGGAACCCATGGTGATGGATGCACAGTTCATATCATATCTGATGGCCCTGGGAGATCATAAAAAATTAGGGCTATGACATACTACCTGACTTTTTCTCACAGATTCTCAAGGTCAATACCATCACCACCCACATTAAGGTGCTAAACATAATAATCAAACTCCGGATTGAGTGTGCTTCTGTACATATTCCAACAGAACTCTGTTCCCCCCCCCATATGGTTCATGGGACCTAGAGTGGTTGACTAAGAATTTTTCATAATCCTGTCATCCACACAACATGTAGCCTTCTAGCTCTAAGGTTAGTACATCTGAGCAGGAAATTAAACAGTGGCATCTTAATATTGTTGCATTTGCTGAAGTCTGCCATCATGGACATGATTGCCAATATGAATAAGAACCATCTAATCTGGATATATAATTGCTTCCAAGTCCAAATGAAGGCCATTTTTTTGGCTGAGAGTAGTTTTATTGAATATTTTTTCTACTTTCCTAAGTTGTACATATGTACCATTTTTTAAAAAAATATACTGATTTTTCTGTTGAATACCTAATGTATAATATTATCGCATCTGAAGTTTCAGTGTCAACTTAATATTCCAGAATACTTGTATACATATACATATTCTATATATAAAATTATTTTTAAAAGGTCATATGAATCTGAATAATCTTACAAGTCAGCAGATTTTTCTAATCTGTTGGGGCTAATACTGCTGGTTGTGTTTTGGCAATTGTAATGTTTTAAGCTAGTAATTCCAACCACACCTATTAAATTATTTTTCCTAGGAAGTATCAAGTGTTACTTACATTGTATCTATTTGAAACCAGATGTGAATTTATGTAAAATTCATAGATGCATGAGCCTAAGTGCCCCCAGAAGGACGTCTTCCACTGAAACCTAGTGACCTGTTCTTGTTTTATAATTCTTTGTAGACATTCTTTTTTAAACCAGATATGCAAAATGTCTGCAATTGTGAAAAACACTGGTCAATATTGGCAAGTAAAATGGCATCTTAACTGTGTGCTGGTATTTTAATTTACTTGTAAAGAAATTGAATAAAATTATAATGTAGAAAGAGAAAAAGTAACTTTAGTTATTTATTCTCCATAGACAGTTTTTAATATGAGTAAGTAGTTAGAAATTAGTTTAAATACATATTACATATATTCAGAATGCTATAACTTAAACTCTTGCTGCTTAACAAATCAAATGAACATGAAGTCTGCTTAACCAATGTAAATCAAACAACACAAAAATAAAAATACCATAATTTCTTTTTTTCTCTATATCTCATTCCCTGATGAAGCTTTAATAAAAGCGAAATATGTTAGATTTATAAACATTTCCTATTTGTTATTTGTCCTGTTATATATAAAAGTGAACATTGAAGTCAACACTGAGAGGTGACAGGCTGTTTCATGCTAGATGCAATTGTCATGCTGCCTGACGATTTTGTCTAGCATGAAACATGTCGCCTCTGAGTGTTGACTTCAATGTTCACTTTTATATTTACATACACTCTATCTCTGATATTGAACACTTTATCCCATAAATATAGCACACCTTAAAACTATATTTCTTCATATTCTTTATATATATATATATATATATATATATATATATATATATATATATATATTGAGAATCTGACCAGCTTTCCATATTTTAATGAAGTACAAAAGAGAGGCCAGTAGGGAAATTTCAATAATACATGTTGAGGATCAGCAATTGATTGTCTAGACTTAAATTTAGCATGGCTACATACAACATAGACATTCATTCATATATAAAGGAGAAAAATGTAAAAGAAAATTGTAAGAATGTAATTGCTAAGATTATGTGAAAATAATTACAAGAATGACTATCCTACAAATATGTACAGAAATGTTACAATATGCTTATATGTCTGCACATATGTATATCCAGCATGTTGTGAATTTTTTTTTAAATTGTCCAAATTTTCTGTCCTCATTGTTACCTACAAAAATCACTGCCTTCCATGTTATTGGGGCTGAAACCAAGAAGAGAATGACATAGAGCCATCAAACATATATCCTATTCCACAGGGGCATCTCGAGGCGCTGTAATGGTTAGCAAGCATGTCTCACTAGGACAGTTATGACTGAGTAGTGAGTGCGATCCTCAATAGGTTTCCCCTAATTTCAGCCTTGTGCCACATCTAAGCTAGGTTTGGAAAATCCTTATATCCTATTCCACTGTTCAAAATGGCATTAAGTATTGAGAATTCATGTAATTTTTGTGGAAAAGTTTGCAAGCCAGTTTGTGAGCTGAAAAGACATGTAAACAGTCACAAAAATGGCCCTAATAACAAAAATATGTATGTTTCTCATGTCTGCCAACTTTGTGTCATATATTTTAAAAGTTTTTTTTGCGTTTCAAAGAGCCATATCCAATCAAAACACAACTAAGTCTTACAATGATATCTTGCAATGGTCTTATCCAACAAGAAGTGCATGTATGTATGCACTCTCCCATGTTAAATTTATTTTGTTCGATTTAATCCATATCTTCAACTCACTCTCCCACCTATATACTGTATTCTCTGTAATTATTTTTGTATATATGTGTTGGACAGCTCTAAGTCAGAGACAAAAGTCCATTGGAAAAAATAAAGAACAGAAGAATGATTGGTTCAGGAATATTGAGACATTCAAATTTGAAATTTGAATTACATATATTGATAATATACATAAAGTAAAAAAGAATTTCTTTTGTTGATCACTGGGTGGTAAATACTGATAATATAACTGTATGTGTGTAAAAATGCTTGTAGATTTTGTTTCTAAAATTTTTACAATGGGTTGAATGAAGTGAAGATAAGAAAGAAAATATAAAAGAATAGCAAAAAGTTGGAATGTCAGTTTATCAGCTATTCAAAAAAGTATGTTTATAGCAATGTGACTAATGCAACAGCTATCTCCTTTATCAAAAGAGTTATGAAAAAGAACCAGGTTACGTATTTTTATATATGTACTTGTATGTATATTTCATATATATCTTCTTTCATTCTTTAAGAAAGAAAAGAAAATCACTCTTTTTAATACAAGATTAAAGGAGTCAATATAAAGCCACAGTTAAATGAGAAAAAATAACAGAATTTGAAGATGTAAACTAGAGGGAGTTGGCAGATATAGTACCATTACTGTTACTAGATATTAGAGTAAAATAATAACACCAACAAGAATCTTCACTGGACACATTTAGCTAAAGAAGGACAGAAAAGTGAATTGTACATTATTTACATTGCTTGGACTATCATCCTCAATTTTGTTGCCATATTTATCACAACGTTTCAGCCGTTGTACACGCTGACCTTCTTCAGGTGGTTGGAATGTCAAACTGAACCCTTTATTTCGCTCACTGGGGTAGACTGTTCTAGTTCCACGTGCCATGTCTAATGGATATCATCAGTTATCTCCTGTTAATTCCCCTCTCCAAGTTCTCTACCGCCTTAACTAGGTATTGAACTCACACTCTTTAGGTCCTGTCAATGGATCTAACTAACACCTTTATCCACTGTGCCATGTGTCCTTGAGGAAGGCTGGAGCATACAATGGCCAAAACGTTGTGATAAATATGGCAACAAAAATGAGGATGATAGTCCAAGCAATGTAAATAGTGTACATAATACCTCATCTCAGAAATATAGACAGACACTGAAGTGAATTGTAGTTGAAGAGGAGATAAAAACAATGATGAGAACAAGTTTTCTCAAATTCTCAGACCAAAAGGTTCATTATATATTGTTCTATTCTCTATATATTCATTTTGTTTTTATTAGATGCCATTAGACATATATCATTTTCATTCTTTTGTGACAGCTGATATATTAACATGCGTGATTTTTAATTTAAAATATTGTTTTTCAATGAATATTAAAGAAATAAGAGAAACTGGCCATAACAAGACACCAGGATATTAATTGAAGTGAGAAGAAAATAAGCAACATTTTCTGTATATTATATTTTTTATTTTGAAAAAGTTACAAATGCATGAAAAGATTGGTGAAGTGACATTAAGACAACTGGCAAGAGAACAAGGAACATAGAAAAATCCTACTTCTACCTGTAGATGAAATGAAACTGAAATTTAATTCTAAATGTTCCTCTGTAAATTTGTTGGCATGAATGAGTTTTGAAGTACATGCTTTTCTTGGGTATGAGTACTAACTGATTTTATCAATTAATAGTTGGATTTGCAAGAGAACTCTGAAAGTGGCTTATCTATCAATAATACTATTCGGTAAATGACATTCTTAAATTAAACCCTAAGATGTATTTCAGTGATTTCTATTTTAAAATGTTAAAAAAGGTAATTTGTTCTTTTTTTTTTTTTAACATAACTTTGACTCTGTACCAAATAAAGTTTAAATTCAATTAAAGCTGGAAAAACCTTATAGTCTTTCTTTAACCTACATTTATATGGCAAGCACATAATGTATTAGCTAATCTTCTATGTCATGACACTGCCCACTGATATTTATATCTTGTGATATCTTGAGCTACTTACATGTAGCTTGTGGCTGTTTACACTTAACTGACTGGTCATTTTTTTTCTTCTCTCTCTTAGGAAACTGTCTCTTGACTATTGCCAATTCACAACCTAATATTTTTCTTAAAGTTTGTTTCCTGTTGTAGATTTGATTAATATGTTGGCTCTTGGGGACCCATTTTCAAAAAATAGCTGCATAATCCATTTCCTCATGTTAACAGAGATGTTGTGTGTCATTGTGTAGGAGTAGAAAAGAAATGGAAGATGAAAAAAAAACAACAGGTTAAAACTTAACAGAAAATAATTCTAAAAGTATATTAAACAATTTTCAGTAATCAGTATTTTATCGACAAACAAGAAAATGTTGTGCTGAAGATAATACAAATAAATATCAGAATAGTAGTTTGTTTATCATGGTCAAAATTCAGTCCTTTGGTAGTGGCACTAGAGTGACTTCTACAGGGTGCAAGCCTGGGTGATGGTATACAGAAGCCATGCACTGCCCAGATCATATGGTCCGCACTCTCAGCTGTACCAACAAAATCCAAAGGAATACAGAGCATTACATTTGTGACTGGCTTGGCTGCTGAAGTTGCTATATTTGTTGGTGTTAATAGCGATCTACCTGCGGGGGGTTGGGGTGGTAAACTCCACATTTTATGTCTGGATTTACTTCCATAGCCTTTTCCATGTTTGGATATGACAACAAGGCAGCAGAGGTTTAAAATCAGATTTTTCTTTTTTGTTTTTATAATGTACACTCTTTTTATAATATTACACCTGATCAATGCAAAAAAAAAATCCTATGTGTCTATAAAATTCCCTCTCTCATTGAGAACTTATCACATATTTTTGTGAATTTATAGTCTTCAGTCATAACTGGTAAATTGCTAAAATTGAAGAATTTCAAAAAGAGAATGATGACTTTTCTCTTCTGATCTTGATGTCTTTAAGAATTTTTAATATGTTGGAAAAAGTCAAAATCATTTTCACACAAAGACTCATTTGTTTGGTCAAAGATGAACTTTTACTTCTTTCTTTTGGAGTGGTCAAGAGAAAATGATGATTCAACCTGAAACTGACCATTAGAATGGTAAATAAGAGAGACTGCTTGATTATCTGATTAGAACACATTCTATCTATTTTTATGAGTAGCCCTTTTTTTCTTTTGATATTTCAGACAAATATTGCTTAACCATATTATGTTTTGATGTCATCTTTAAATTTTGTGATATATCTACACTTTACCAACCAATGCTATTAGTTTTTTTTCATAAGGTAATTTTTTATTTCCTTCTGTTTTCTTCATTGACTTTTACTTTTTTTCTTTTTTAATGTTATTCTTTTTATTTGTCTTTATTTTTTTTCTTCATTTGATATTTTTTCCATTCTTCCTTGTTATCTGTTTGTTTCTTTTTTTTTTCATCACTTGAACACTTCTTTTTCTTTTATTTTCTTCATTTTCTTTTTTGCAAACATTTCATTCCTTTTTGTCATTTTTTTTCTAACTAAGGTTTTAGAATTTTTCTTTTTCCTTTTGCAAGCAAATAAAATTGCCCAAATCTTTCTTTTTCTTTTTGAACCAGAAAATAAATATTCAATGCTTTAGTGTTACTGGTAGAAGTTCTTTTATTCATCAAAAGAGGACAGAATAAACAAATAAACAAATAGAATCTAACTGAACAAAAGACCCAGGAAACAAGCCCCACTTTTTTTTAGGTTTCCATTGGGCATTTTGTTCCTTTTCAATAAACAGTGTTAAGCTTTTTCAAAGGTATTTTTAAGTGAAATAATGAGAAAGAAAATGGATAAGTAGACCTGCTAAAAACACTTTATCTTGTACAGGAAATGCAGAAGCTGCTCACCTAATTTGCAAAGTTATTCTTCCGTAATTGTTTACCTATTTTTACCTAGTGGTGAAGCTAGTAATTATAGCAAAGTATTAGAGGACACAAGATCTGTTGTTCAATCCCAACCAAGTGTAGTGAGGCTCATTAATAGTAACAAAAAGGGAATCCTTAGATATTGTAGATGATACAGCTGTTGGTAACTGAAAATCTCTATTGTAATAGGAGTGAAACCCTGACAAACATTGTAAAGAAAATTAACATTACGAAATTGTAAAATACTTTACAAATTTCTCTTGATGAATAAAATTTTAAGTGTATAAGTTATGACAGGGATAATCTCAACTGCTTTTCCTAATTTGCCTTCTAAAGAGTCCATTTTAAAATTATTATTTGAATTGGATGGGATCAAAAAACCTGCTCAATTTATTTTTTTACAACAATGAAAGATTCTAAAGTAAAAGAGATTAATTAGGTTACCAAGGCCTTGTCCATGATTTTCATATTTCATATGTGCTAGAATTCATGTTGTTCTTACAAAAGGATATTTTGCAAGAGCTGTTCTTATGATCTGATGACATGTTTTTTATATTCTCAGAATAATCTTCCACTCAAATACTGAATTGGTAGTCTTTAATTTATTTTATATGTTTAAAGAAAATCAATTCTAAAATTATTCTTCATCTCAGTATATCATTAAAACTATCTACTTATCTTTCACAAATAGTCTGAGACTTTTTTTTTCTTTTTAAGAAATTGAAATTTCTCTCTTTGCGATAATATTTATTAGATGCAAGATGTTTTTGTCTAGGCTCAGTGTAGTGTCTGTGCACTTTGACAGACTTAGTATTTACAAATTCCTGATCGCTGATGAAGCAGCAGATTGCAAACATAATGAATATGTCACTTGCTGGTTTAATTCCAGGTCCAACATTAAAATCAAGATAGGATTCAATATCTGTTTTCTTTAGCATGACATAAGTTACAGACAGAGAAACTAAGATACGTACAAAGAAGGTCACATTACTTATTGTTGTATATAATTATTATTGTTTTTTTTTCTGCAATTGTAGTTCATTTTGTAGCATATTTTATGCTTAGACCCCATCCTTATTTCTTATTCAGATAATAAATTAATATTCATAAAATATACCTTATTGTATTTTCTGATCAAGTTCCTTGAAGCATCTTCTGATTTTTTTATATTTGATTTGGAAGTAACATTTTAGAGACAATAATTTTTCATTGTTGCTTCAACATTGTTATCACCATTACACTAGGTGCTCACACTTTATTGATGTATTTATTTACTAGTAGTACCTTTCATATTTAGTATTTATTGATGTATTTATTTTCTAGTAGTACCTTTCATATTTAGTATTTATTGATGTATTTATTTTCTAGTAGTACCTTTCATATTTAGTATTTATCGATGTATTTATTTTATAGTAGCACCTTTCATATTTAGTATTTATCGATGTATTTATTTTATAGTAGCACCTTTCATATTTAGTATTTATTGATGTATTTTTTTACTAGTAGTACCTTTCATATCTTTCCTGTTGGAATTTTGTTTTTTTTTCCTTCTTTCTTTTTCTCACTGAAATGAAACAGCATCTCTGATATGTCTTTTCCGTCATTCCTTCAATCAGAATGGAATAGTCTATTATTTGTGAGGTATTGGCAGGGTGTAACATATGAGCTAACTAATGAACTAAAGGAAGGATAAGTAGAATTATAATAAGATTATTATTTTTATAGTTTCTTTTTTTCATCTTTTCTCCATAATAAACTTTGTATACATGGGCTAAACTTAAAATTTTAACAATATCCTATGTCAGTGTTGACTTAAAGAATTAGCTGAGTGGATGTCTTTCATTTGATTATCATTATATTAGCAAATTTACCAAGGGAGTGTTATGGCATGTTTTTTTTTTTCCATCAGTAATAATGACATAAAAGGAATGCAATTGACACAGAAATGTAACAGCATTGTCACAAGTGTCCTAAATTTGAATCTATGCTATCCAAAAGATAATGCCTAATCCACAATATCAAATTTTATTATGCAAATCAATGTTTTCACAATAAAATTGCTATTAACAAACCGATGTTAATAAAATTTTCAGAATGTATTTATATTTATTATGAGAGTTTTAGCTTATCATATCAATAAGTGCAGCATAAATGTTTATTTATAAATAAATTTAAAAAATACACACCTGTAGAAATATATATTTGATATGCACAATATCCAACGTACCTGAATAAATTATTTTTTTATTATTACTTTATCTTATATAGGCTCCTAATAACCATCATCTGTCTTTTTTTTTCATTTTGTTAACTTTTCTACTCTTTCAATTTTAACATTACTTGCAGCAGTTTTTATTGCTTCTCAAGGATTTCCTTTGCTTGAATATTGTTTTTTCCATTCTCATATAGTTTTAATGATGGATTACAAGTTTCCTGTTGGATTAATATCTGGAGAGGCTTGGGAACATTCTATTATATTGATTTCTTTTAAACCATTTTCATCAATAGGGACAATAGTCAGCTTTGTAAAATGTCAAGGAGAATTGTCTTGCATGAATATGCCCTTTAGATTAAAGGTTTCTTGATTGTGATATGAACAACTCAAAAAATGCCTTGTCCAAGAACTTACAATAATTCTCTGCATTTATCTTAGGGCCATTATCAATTTTGATGTACTCTATAATTTTACTGTCTACAATACTAGGTCAAAACATTGCTTCACCTCCTCTCAGTCATCTTCTAAGTCATGTTGATTGACTATTTCTGTGAAGGACCCAAACTTTAGCCTAGTATCAGGTTCTTCCAATGTTGGTCTACAACATCACTAAAAATTCTTGTTGAATTAATTCTTCTACCATCTTGCACATTTCATTTGGTGATGTATACTTAAAGATGGTACTTTGGTGTCATCTATGTTTTTATTCAATGTTCTTAATATTTTATATATTTTAATCTGTTCACATTTACAACATCAGCTTCTTCAAATGTTTTGTTGCTGGTCAATGCACTTTTCTTTTTCATTATTCTTAATTTTTCTGAAATATCTTTTTGTGACATTTTTAAAATCAATTATATTCAGACTAATGTCCTCATCTTTGTTGTGCCCTCTGGCCTCCCTCAGGTGTATGTTGAGCTAGGTAACTTATAGGGAATTTTGAAATGAACCCTTCATTTAATCTATGGGGTTGACTGTTCTTGTTCCAACATCCAGTTCTTATTTTTATTTATTGCTCACCCTGTTTCCACTGAATGAAAGTATACACTGACTGTTCAGCCCTGGGATTGAACTCATAAACACTATGTCACCAAATTCACAAACCAATGTTTTAACTCATAGGACAATTTGCTATAGTGAATTTGGAGCCTTAAACCTAACCTACCTGTAGATTAGAGTTGTAACGCCTGTTGCTGCTGCTTGTAATTTTTTGACTGCTGCTATTGCCCATGTTTTGATTGCTGCTGCAGCTTTACTGTTATTTGTCTTTCTTTATTTGCGGCACCTATATTGTATTTATTTCTATGCTAAGCCTACTAAGAAGGTCTTCATAACTTAGCACATGTATTGATTCTTTCAGACATATAACTCTCCAGTGTTCTTCCTTGTTCAGTATTTTCACTTGATTCCAAAGGAGGTGATGACTACTCCTTTCCCTCTATACATGATCAGCTATGCTCAATTTCATTCTCATCCCTCATTATGGCTTTTCAATATTCCTCCAGCCTTACTTTTAGTGGGTGGCTTGTTTCACCTTTATATTCTCTGCCACAACTGCAAGGAATTAAGTACATGCAATTCTTCATCATGTTCTCCTCATGTTAGGCTTTACTTATTTTTTTGTTCTTTTTCTTTTTTTTCCATTTTTGTATAATAAAATATCATACTACTATATAAGTTACTGTCTATATTTTAATTAAAATAGTTATAATAGCTGAAATTCATATATAGTCATCATATAAATATATTCTAAACATTTTATTAACATCAGTTGGTTAACAGCAATTTTATTTTGAAAACATTGACTTTCAGAATAATATCTCATGTAGCAGACATATGCATATGCATATATATATCTAAATACTTTTCTCTTTATATCTCTCTCCCTTCTTTGGAGATATTAAAATTTATCTTTTTACGTATGAATTACTTTGCAGAATTCTGTAATACTTTAGTAATTATATATATGATAATTTATTGTAATCGACTATTGCTTCAAAAACATGTCAGTTTAAACTCTCAAACATGTTAAATGCTTTAGAACATACATTTCGATTTTCAATATTTTAAATATGGTTATATTTAAATAAAAAATAATTCAAAAATGTTCTAGTTGGCTGTACTTTTTTTTACATCTATAAAACTAATTCTTGTGAACTCTTGTGAAATATTTAAAAGCCTGCATTTTTCAGATAGCCTCTTAATGGGAAGGAAGAAGAAGTTTCAAAACATTCATTTAATTTTTTTTCTTTTTATGATAGTATTTTAATAAATGCAAATCTTTTGTTGTTATTAGTAACTGGGACTAAGATCCAGTAACCTATTGTAGACTTTTAGCAAAATTGTATGATTGTTTTTTTGTTTTGTCTTTTTGTGTACTTGACTTAATGCAAAAACTTCTTATGGAAACGAATCATTTTCACTGCCAATACATAAGTCAAAGAAGAGGACACCTCAATGTGGTGTAATAGTTAACAAGCTTGTCTTGCTAGAACAATTACAATTAAGTAGCAAGTTTGATCCTCACTAGGTGCCATGTCTAAGTTATGTTTTGAAAATTACCATAAAGAGAAGATGAATTAAGACTGCTATTCTTATTCATATCATGTGCGTATAATTTTCTTTTTTTTGTGGGAAGGGGCACAATGAGGTTGCTTAAATAACTCCACTTTCTTTTAGCTTAGAGGACTTCTTCTATGTGCTGTGTCACTTTAGGATGCTGGCGATCAGGGTACTCCACAGCTTCTTGTCCTTTGTAGCTCTTAGTAAAGTTGATTTTTTTGCTATATTTCCTAATTCCTGTTCTGCTAATCATGTACACAAGCCATTTGGTAGGTTATACATTGCTTTCCTCTGTTCCTCTTGCTTTCAATATTTCCTGTAAGTGCCAAATTTTCAAAAGCCCTTTTTCCTCATTATGTACCTTGGAAATTGAACATGTCTCTTTCTGATGCTAAGTATAAGTGTTCTTTTGGTTTCCATTTTCTCTCAAAAACTTTGTCATTGAATCATAAAACAAATAATTTCACCAATCCGAAGACAAATGTCTTAAATTTAATGAGAAGAACCAATATGTTTATCCACTCATAAATGAATTGGCACGTAGCTTAAACAGTTATTTTACCCAAATTAAACATGTAGCTTAAACAGTTATTTTACTAAAAGTAAACATGTAGCTTAAACAGTTATTTTACCCTAAGTAAACATGTAGCTTAAACAGTTATTTCACCCAAAGTAAACATGTAGTTTAAACAGTTATTTTACCCAAATTAAACATGTAGCTTAAACAGTTATTTTACTAAAAGTAAACATGTAGCTTAAACAGTTATTTTACCCTAAGTAAACATGTAGCTTAAACAGTTATTTCACCCAAAGTAAACATGTAGTTTAAACAGTTATTTTACACAAAGTAAACATGTAGCTTAAACAGTTATTTTATCCAAAGTAAACAGATTCTATTTTACTATCATTCTGCATGGACTGAAATATTGCAGTTTGGAAAATTTGGTATATTTCTTTTTTTTTCTCATTTTACGTCACAGTAACTCTTATCAATCCTAAATCAAAACAAGCAAAGCAAAGTTCTTACCATATATTACACATTACTTTCTGCAGCAGCTGTAAAATAATTAAAATGATTTCAACTCACCAAGTATTATTTTATCTGTTCATATCAATAAGAAAATGTTCTTAGTACTCCAGCCAGAAAGAAAATTCTACTTATCACTCAATAGAAAAGAAATGAAACAAATAAAACCCTCAGTAACTATTATTTCCTACTTAAATTTTTTCTCTTGCCTGCTTTATCCAAATCCTAAACTGTCAGCTTTTACATTTAAAAACAATCAAGCTAAATAAAAAAATAAAATAAAAATAAAATAGCTTATAACATTGTAATTATAATCTAGAGAGATTTGTCTGTGAACGCCTCATAAAAAATTTGAAGACATTGTAATTGACTTGTGATTTGATAATAAAGAAGTTTTTCTGATTCAGCAAAATTTTTCTTCTGTCTCACTAATCAGTAAACTTATAACAAATCTACTTTAGTGAAAAGATTTTGTTTCACTAAATAAATGAGAGCAACATTCATTAGTATATATTAAGATGAATACAAGTAAGTTAAAAACTTTTTTGTATGAAAGTAGTTTTAGTTTTATGACTGTCAAAACAACCATATATGTAGCACTGATATGTGATCACTTCTATTTTTGTTAGTATTGATTCAATTCTAATCTGAAACTAATTACTGTAGAGTTTTAATATTTCTATGAATATATACTAAAGGATTTCATTTATTGATTATTAATATATGTCTTTTACATTTGTATATTTAATAAACAAATTTTATCATAAATAAAACCTAAAAAATTCTTTCCATATTAATGAAATATTTTCCTTTCACATTGCTCTGAAAAAAATCTTGTTAAAAAAGTTCATTAAAAATTGAAACATTTTTTTAAATATAATAAAAAACAAATATTGCAACTTGACCTTAACTATAAAAAAGTAAGGGATGTCCTTTGTTACTGATACAAAATCAACAATTCTACAAATAAGCATTTATAATTTGATAGTGAGGAGAAGGCACGGTGGAGTAATGGATAGCAACTCGGTTTGTGGAATCAGAGAGCTGAGTTTGAATTCCAGTTGAATCTATTACATTCACTTACGTGCTAATACCTTTGGGAAAGGTATGAATCCTCTTTTTCTCCTCCCAGCTATGGGTAAATAGCAGGACAAACCAAGTTCTATAGCCTTGGATGGCAACTGGCTTACTGCAGAAAGAAATGGCAACCTACCATGGGAAAAAATCTGCCTCGTCAGTCATGTATCTTTCGATACCTGATCACCTAGGCGTGTATCACACATGGCACATGACTGAGTGAGGAGAGACATTGGGAGAAAGGTGGTGAGGCCTGAAGTCCCAAGTGACCTAGATGATAGTAACAGCAATGACTTGTTTCAGAGAAATAGATTGGATTCAGAGGAAAAAATTGAGTGTTAAAGTCTTTAAATACACAAACATTAGCAGTTACTGATTTTTTTTTTTTTTGTTTTTTTAAGCACTTCCCCCCCAAGCAAGGCAGGAAGCCACTAGCATGCAAGGGGTTACAGAGGATTTGGAGTGAGAGCAGATAGGAGTGATAGAGAAAAGAATGAGGAGAAGGATAGTGGATAGATCAAGGCAACTGGAGATGTCGATTGACATTACATTTGAAAAGTCGGAGATTATAGCTATCAGAGAAACAGGAAAAGGGAAGGGAGTTCCACAGGCGAGAGGTGCGAGATATGAAGCTACTGGAGTAGAAGAGATGGCGACATTTAACAGTTTCAACAGTGAAAGGATGAGAGCCGGATGCCAGCCTCATAGAACGCTTGAATTCATGAAGTCTGGGAACCAGCGAAAGCAGCTCATCGAAGCAATTACCATGAAAGTAGTAGAGAGGCGATGTCTGTGAGAGAGTGACTGCAGACGAGATGCCAGATTGGGGCCAGTTATATTGCATATCCATCTCTGGATCTTATCAAGAACCCTGAGACAAACAGAAGGGACTCCAGACTATATATGGCAGCAATACTCCATGGTTCTGAATTTTTCATGACAGAATGTTACTATTAAAACCTTTCTGTACTCAGATGTAATTTAGTCATTTTTGTCTCATAATAGTTTGACTCCTGAAAACATAAATTATTTTATTAAAGCCATTGGTTTATGTCTAAAGAAACTGTTCAACAAGCAAAAATAACGAGTAAGAAAAGTTTTTTTTTCTCTCTTTGATATCATTTGGTCAAAACTATAATTACCAATACTTTACTGAAAATAAGCTAAGATTTGTATTAAAATCAAATTTTATAGAGATATTTCAAGAGTAAATACATCCAATTTAAATCTCAGTGTAAGTTCTATAAAATCTATTACATTGTTGCCTTATACACTGAAAAAAAAAAAGAAAAAATTCTGATGTCAGTAATGTAGGTGTGTTTTGAAAATCTTGAATACTTCTTTTGCAAGCTGGCAATTCTCATCCTATTGAATTGGTTTCTAAATACAAAACTAAATAAGACCCCTTGTTTCTAAATACCAAATGTCTTTGCTTCTTTTCCTTTATCTTTCATCTTTTGTCCATTTAAATTTTTTTTAACAAGTGGCCAATTTCTACTTGTGTGCTTTTTGACAATTTTCTAATTTGACCAGAAAATGCTTTTCTTCAATTCATTTCTAGTAGAGTGGCATGCATATGTTGTTACTTAATAGCAATCATGTCCTTCAAGAAGGCCTAATTCACTTGACTTTAAAATAATTGAAATTATTTTTTTTTTTACTTTACCTATTTAGGCTTTCTCTCTCATTAAAAAAAAAACAGCAGCTTATTAAGTTTTCTTAAGAATAATTATTATTCTGATTTAATCTCATTAAATTTTTTCTTTTTCTTTTTAATAAATATGCAATGAAATCATTAAAAACTCAGAATAGAAAACAATTTTATTACTTAATTTAATACATATTTAATTCTAAAAAGTAGAAATTATATGAAACTGACACTTACTCTTTCAAAGGAATTTTGTGAAGTCTATTAATTCAGATTGAAAATTTTATGAGTTTTGATTAGCAGAAGAATATATATTTTTTTTAATAAAAGACCAAACTTTTTTTAATATTTTATACCAGGAAAAATTATTTTCAAGAAAGACTAATAGAAAGGGGTGCTGAAAAGTTATTGACCCACACTACTTCTCTAAAACTGACCAAATGACCAAACATTAAATTTTAAATTCCTTATTGTTCAGGCTGAGAACTTTCCAGCAAGTACCACCTCATGAAGTCATATTCATTTTTATCACAAATATCTTCATGGATATAATCTGAATTTTAAAACACAAAAATAAGCAATGTCTCGAATATTTACAAAACATTTTGTTATTAAAATGCAGTAACTTGTAGCAACTTTTTTCTCTCCTATTTCATCAATAATTCTTTGAACTCAGAAAAAATATAATAATTGCATTAAAAAGGTGAATCAAAATTAGGATTTTAATTTGTTGAATTACTTAAACTTTCTTATTTATTTTTTCAATCTCAAAAACTATTTTTACAAGTATTTCCTTTTAGATTGATTATCTTGGAAAAATAACTGTAAAACAATATGAAATCTGAACAAATCAACTGATTTTGTTCATTAGAAAATATATTTCCTGGTTTCATAATTTTGTTTCTTTTTGAGAAATATTGATTTAAAAATATTAATTATTTCACTTGTATGTTATTCTTTTCATCTAATTTTACAGACAAGCACTTTGCTGTAAGATGGCCCAAGAATATGACACTTTTATGGAATCAAAGAAAAGGTAAGCATTCGCTGTGATCACCTTTTTAGAAGTTGTTTTCTTTTCTATTCTGAAACTTTCTTTTCTGCAACTTTTTGTTATCATTTTAAAAAATTACTTTGCAGTACAGGGTATTTTGCATAGAACCGAATCTTCTTAATTTGTTTACCTACAATTACTTTAAATTCTTTTGTTTGATCCTTGGAAGCAAAAAAAAAACAAGATTGGCTTTGTGAGTAATAAAGTGATTGTACAATTCTATTTGATTTGTACTAAAAGATAATAAATGATAAGGATGGACTCAAAAGATCTATTTTTTATCAACAGATACAATTCATAACATTGCTTAACTTTATTGATAGAGGTTAAATATTACCAGCAATAAATATATAAATTTAGTGATCTTTTGCCGGCCTTAGAATTCATTAAATTTGACAACTAATATTATATACCTATAAAATGTGTCTTAGAAAAGGCTTGGGAAGGAGTTGGGTACTAATACCCAAGGTTTGCCCAATAATAAAATATTAAGTCATTAAAATTGTCTAAATGATATAATAGGATAAGGGACCTAAATGATGCTTCTTTTGTTGAAAGTACCCTGTGTTGTGCTTTATTTTTTTTCTGTAGAAGTATTGACTGCTTTATCACATTCCCTTCTTAGCAAAGCTGTGGGTTTCCTTGAGAATTCAAGTTGGACCCAGATCTCAAGAAACAAACTGCTTCTTGAGCGTGAGAAAATGGTGAGGGATGAAAAGAAAAAAAAAGAGGGCGGAGAAAGAAAAAAAATAGAAAAATATAAAAAAATAAAAATACTTTCAAAGAAAAAAGAGTAAGGGGAGTAGAAGAAGGAACTGAAATGGAAAAAGAAAGTAAAAAGAAAAGAAATGAATAAATTGAGTGAAAGAAAAAAGGTGTACAGAAGTAGGAAGAAAAGGAATGAAGAAAAAGGAATGAATTAAAGAAAAAAGGCTTAAGAAGGAAATAAAAAAAACGAAGGAAACACAAAGTTTCTGCTGGAAAAAAACATGACTGCTTATTGGGCAAGCAAGAGGTGAATAAAAAAAATAAAATAGGTGGGTTGTAAAAAAATAAAGTCTACAACACTGTCTGTCTGGATAAAATGAGATGATGGAACCATTTAGAAAGTTGCAATTAGGGGTTGTTTTGAAGTTTGATAATATTGTGGAGTATGTTAGGATTATCACATGATATTGGTAAAATTAGTTATATATAAATCTTATTTAATTAAACAATTTTCAGTTTTTTTTTTTTTAAATATCTGGATAAATTTGTTTTAACATTTGAGACAACTGTGTTTGTTTTTGATTTTTATTATGAATATTATTGGTAAAAATGTATACATTTGGGAATAATGCTGTGATTAAAATAATGATTTAGTAATGGTTCATTCTTATTTTCCAGCTGTTGAGGATTTGTGTCAGAAAGGGTATTTGGTTTCAAAAATATTAAGTCCACAAATATTTGCACATGCACTTTTAATATTTTCTTATAAAATTATTCTGTTATCATTCTCCCAAGTGATTTTATGAAAAAATTTCAATTTATTTTTTTTGTTTCTTTGTTTCTTTTGGGTCATTTTTTTTTTAAGATGAAATTTCTAAACATTAATTCATGGGTAAAAAGTAGAACTATCTGTTGTTTTCTTTCTTTCTTTCTTTCTTTCTTTCTTTCTTTCTTTCTTTCTTTCTTTCTTTTCTTTTTTTTTTTATGTGTGTGTTTTGGCATTTTTCTGACTTCAGAAGCAAAAAAGGAATTTCAAGAAAACAAAAAAGTGTAAAAAATCCCAACTTAATGTATTGTTTCCTGTTCATGAAACATGATTTGAAATCACTTATTTTTTGATTCCATAAAAATATATTGAATAGTAAAATTGTTTCCATAGGAATAAATATATCTAGAGAGATATTTACAATTGTCTATTTTTGAATTGATAACAAATCATTTAATATCAAAGAATCAATAATAATAGAAAACATGCAAGAGAAGCTTTGAAACTAATGTTATTTATTTGTATGGAAACTAAGTTGTCAGCTACAAAACAGTATTTTTCCACATAATTACCATCAGTGGTTATTTATTTTCACAAGGGATGAACAAGAAGTTTTAATTTCATGGATTGATAGTGATTTTTCAAGTGTAGCTCAGATGTGGCACAAAGCTGAAAGTATGGGGCACCCAGTGAGTATCGAACTCACTACTCAGTCGTAATTGTTCTAGCGAGACTTGCTAACCATTACACCACCCCGAGGTGCCCTTTCATGGGTTGATATCTGTACAGGGCTGTCTGGAATGTGACTTGTGCATTTCTGTTGCCATTGCAGAAATGCATTACTCAACACCTAACTATGCTCACATCCACTGTTTGATCTCTGTAAATGCAAACATTGATAAATATCAATGGGTGCAATTTTTTCTGCATGGAGGAATTCAGTGATATAACTCTCTTTCATACATATTTTCATGTCAGACTGCCGCTTAGTTGCTCTCTATAATAAAGCAAAATAATTATGGATTATTGGCAGGAAGGCTCAACCTCTGCTGCAATTCCATCAACATCCTCTGCTGCTGTCATTAGGCAATGGGCAATGCATTTCAATAGTAACAACAGCAATTTGCATGATATATTCTAGACAGCCCTGCACAACTGTCAACTCACAAAATAAAGAGTTATTCTTCATCACTGACAATGATATTAACTATGTAGTTGTAAACTTGCTCTTTCTAACACTGTTATTGTATGCTTGTTGTATCTGATGTGGTTTCTATGGAAATAAATAGGAAGCATTATTTTTGGAGTGTCTCTTATACTTTTTGGAAAAAAGAAACTAGTATTTGCATGTAATAACTTTAATTAGAGTATTAATGCTTAATTACTTGAGAAATGTTTATGAGAATTTGTTTAGATATTAGGTAAGAAATGTTACAGGATGTCAGCAACAGAAGAATTTCTGAAAGATTTGGGGATCTATGTTGTGTGTATTTCATGTGGGGCTCCAAATAACCCAACAATAGATATAGTTTTTCAGCAGTACCCGTGGGAACATCTTATTCAGATGAGGAGGTTGCGGGGAAAGAAAGCAAAGTCTCAAAGGAGAAAAATGAAGAAAAACAAGGAAAGAAGAATGAGGAAAATGAAGAGGGGGAAGCTGAAAAGTTGGTCAGAAGGTTTTTTGAGATTACATAATATGGCGCTAAAACTTTTAGTGCCATGACGTCAGGTTGCGCGAAAATGAAAAAAGTGAGGGTTAGGAAATGGCTGTTTCCTTTTGCCTTTATTTAGTTTTTATTTTTGTTTTGACATTAATGTATTTTGATACAGAGCAGGGAGTTGATATCAGGAGTGGTACTGAGGTTAAGGGTCACTCTAAGTTTTCAGAAAGGAATATATTCTTGATGAAAATTTTCGAAGCAATTCTGAAATTTTTGCACTTTTTGTTTATTTTCACTTTTTCTTCTTTCTGTTTTTATTTACTTACTCTTTACTTTACCTCTGTAGATTCTATTATTTCTTTCTTTCTCGTTGCTCCTCTCCCTCTCTCTCTTCCTCTTTTCATTTTTTATCATATTCCTCTCTTTCTTTAAGCTTCTTCATTATATTATATCTATTTTTTGTTGTGGACTCCTCTTCACACATATTTACCAGCTTTTTTCATTTTATTTCCTCCTTTGTTTATTTTTCTTCTTTTCCTCTTGAAAAAATTATTTGGAGATTATTTGATTTTGTTTATATTTTTCCATTTATTTTTATTGTATTTATTTTGAAGGCTTTTTTTTTTTCCTCACTTTTGCCTTTCCCTCAAATTCCACTCCCAGGGTTGTATTTTGGGGATTTGCTTAAAAAGACAAGTAAGCAGAATACAATTATTCATTCCTTCAGCTATAACTAACTAACATGTTAGCTCCCCCACCCCATATGCTGCTACTGGTAAGGAACTAGAGGATGGGGTTCTATCTAATTAACACAACCTTTTATACCTACAGCCTCCCCCTGTCTCCTCTGACTCCCTTTTCCCTTGACTAATTCCAGCTGGAAAAATGAAAAAGGTGATTGAAAAATGTTTGATTGGTTTGCATCAAAATCCAATATGCCTGTTTTTTGATTACAGTTTAATTATGTTTTTTCCATTAAAATATTTTAAAAAATCTATTCAGCAGTTTCTTTTTAGCCCAAAGTCTGGGAAAAAATCTGAAAAAAAATTACATATTTCTTGCAAGTTTAGCTGAAGAGTCAGAAAAAAATGACTAAAAAGTAAAAAGTTTATCTTTAATTTGCATGTAATTTGCATCAAACTTAATAAGACATTCATTAATTGTCAGAATTACATAGCTGATCCTCTATGACTATTGCATTTAATTGTAATATATGTAAAATCTTAACTGAATTCTCATACTATTACTAGTCAACGAAAATGTTGCTTAATTCTAGTGATCATGCTACTGTGGAAAGGCAACCACTTGTTGATAGGGATGGTGTTTTGGTGAACTGGTGAGTGGATGGGATGCAGGAGTTAGGTCTTTGTTTACAACCTGTACTTCTCAGCTCATTTCTCTAGTTTCTCTAAGCCACTGACTCATGTAATCAGTCAATATTAAATTAACTTATTCTGCAGAGTTTGCAAGGCCATTATAACATTAAACAAGCAGTAAATATGAGAAGGCAATTGAGAGCAAAAAAGAGAGAGTCTGTATGTTTAATACAGGGAGTGGATATCAGAAAGAGAAGAGAATAAAGAATGATAATACGTGAGAATGAGGGGGAAAAGAATTTTGTGGTTAAAATAGAAAAGGTTTATAAAATAATGACAGAGAAAAGAAGAAGAAGAAAATGCAAAAGAGGCAAAAATTTGGTGAAAGGGGAAACAGTGAAGAAGGAAAAACAAAATAATGGTTGGCTCAGTTACACCAGCTTAACCTGATATTATTATTATTATTATCATCATCATCATCATCATCATCATCATCATCATCATCATCATCATCATCACCACCACCACCACCACCACCATCATCATCATCATCATCTTTTCCTTTTACAAATACTTGCACAACTCTATTACATTAATCTTGAAAACTTGAATTTGCCATGATTTAAAGATGCCTTGAATATTAAGTGATATAATCTTTTCTGTATTTTAATAAACCTCCACAAAATGAACTGCATACTTCACATTACTTTATATACTCTTTTTTGTAAACTATACATAGGTCCATCAAAAGATCTGTTGTATTTATCTTACACAGCAAATATTTATTTTTTTTATCATAATCTTTCCTTTCATTGAATTTAATCACATAGATAAAAAAAAAAGAAAAGAATTATACTGTAAAAATTTCAGATCAACTTTCAACTAATAACTATGTTAGGCTACAGATTTATTGATGTGCCCTGTATATATTATAATGTGCAGTGAGTTGTACCCTAAATTGGTGCCATATTTTTACATAATATCTCTTTTTCAATAGTAGTGATTTTCCAAGCATAACTTAGATGTGACACAAGGCCAAAAGTATGGGACACCCAGTGAGGATCAAACTACTCAGTCATAATCGTTCTAGAAAGACAAGCTTGCTAACCATTACACCACCTCAATAGTAAAACTAGAGATGTTTCTCTTTTCCAATTCTGATATGAAACATGTGTATTTCCACTAACTTTGGGATTACTACAAAATCACTGATTCATTGATTAGTCCTTAAAATTCATTATAATCTGGTTCTTTTATGGGTCAAACATTATATTTCATGAAATAATCCTTTACAACTAAGTTCAGCTCCAAGCCAGAGAATGGTCAAATGGGAGAGACTGGCACCTCATAACCAGCTGTGTCAGGTAGACTACCAGGAAAGAAGTACATCTAGGGGAAGGAAAACCCTGATTTTAAACCTCTGCTGCCTTGTGGTCATATCCAAACACAGAAAAGGTTATGGCAGTAAATCCAGACAGTAAACATGGAGCTCCCCAAGCCAGTTGGCTATCAACTCCGATAATTTTTCTCTCGTCAACTCCTGCAGCTAAACCCAAATATAATGCCCTGTATTCCTTTGGATCTTGTCAGTATGGCCAAAAGGGGGATCATGTAGTCTGGGCAGCTCACAACTTCCATATATCATCACCCAGGCCTGCATCCTGGAGAGGTCACTACAGTTTCACCACCAAAAGAATGAATTTTGGCCAAACAGTGTGTTACTTTTCTTTATCCAGTGAGATAAACAGGATGCCTACTAAAGATCTAATTTTATGCTGAAACAGTGTATCTTTTCTTTATTTATTTAGTTTATTACTTGTAAAAATCTTTCATTTATCACATTTTTAAATCAATCAATGTCATATTTAATAAATTTACTACATCAATATATTTTAAACTCTGCATTTGGATAAAGATGAAAAAATATATTTATGTATAATTCTTATTTCATCTTCCATTTTTTTTTCCACAGCAGTGTAATGCTTTGGCCTTTGTATAAATAAAACATGTTAAGTAATGGATTTTGTTTTACTCTTAAGAATTTTAAATGTTGTATCTTCCTTTATTTTTTATTTTTCCTTTTACAATTTATTGTCTTCCTTCCTTCAAACTTGTCACTTCCTATCATCTTTTTAGGCTTTTTATGTTTTTTGTCTCTTATCTTCTTCTATTTAGTCAGTGGCTACATCCATAAAAATGGATGTTTAGAATATTTTATGCTTACATATAACTTTCTGCGTTGACAGGTTATGAGATGTAAAGATAAATATAAGACAAATTTAATCCTGATCTACCTCCTGAAAGGAAACACCAACTGTATGTTCAAGATGTTTTTATCAGGTTTTATTTTTATATCTTCAGGCATTAAAAATTTTCACTACTTATGGTTTCTTCTGAGCTAAAATAATAGGATAATGTTGTAAAATGGTTAGTGTTTATTCAGTAAGAAAGTATTTTGTATGGGTTGGATAATCCCTAAATGTGAGATCATAAGATGGGATGGAGATTAAAGAGATTAACCAATTAAAAAAAGGAAAAGTAACAGGGTGGATACATAGTTTGGGGATTGGTAGAAAGAATGGAAGATTTGAAGAGGAAAGGGTGAAAGAGAGAAAGAGTGAAAGAGTGAGAGAGGGAAAAAGAGTAAAAATGATAGTGTATAAAACACTATTATAGAAAAGAGTGAACAAGAGAAAAAGAAGATATGATAAAGTGAAAGGATAGTTTTGAGAAAGTGAAAGAAAAAGAGCAAGAAGATAAAACAGAAAAACGTAGCAAAAAAAAAGTTAAAAAAGGAAGAATCAGGTGAAGAGAGAGAAAAAGAGTGAGAAAGAGGGGAAAATAAGAAAGATAAAAATTGTTTAGAAAAAACAATTAAAAAGCATAAAGAGAAAATATATGTAAAACACACATTGAAACTTTTAAAAAGAAAGGAAGATCATTAAGGCAAAGAAAAATAGAAATAATGTGTGTGTGTGAGAGAGAGAGAGAGAGAGAGAGAGAGAGAGAGAGAGAGAGAGAGAGATAATATTAAATAGACAAAAAATATAGTGAAAAACAGATAAGAGACAGAAAATAAAGTATATGCAAGTAATTTATATTTTTCCCATATTTCTTTAGTATGGTAAAGAGAAAATATGAAAATTTAATGCAGTACATTATTTGAAAAAGTAGATGAAAATAGAAAAAAGAATATGAATTTATTGCATAAGGCATTTTTGTAATGTTTTAAGTTATATATGAAAGCTTAAGCATCATAAAGCATTACAAATACCATAAATGGTATAACTTGAAATTATTGAAGCCAAATACTGAAGAAAAATATATTTTTCATGTTTAACTTTGATAATTCCAAATTATTACCTTGTTCTAAACCTGATTTTTCAAAGTCCAACTAAATGGGAACTTTGCTTTTGTTGTAAACGCAGTGGGATATTGTAATGTAACAATTCTCAGTTAGTTACGGTCAGATTTTTATTACAGACATATATGTTCCTGACAATGATTTTTATATTTACAGTGTCTATACATAGACTCATTTGTAAGTATATATATATATATATATATATATATATATATATATATATATATATATATACTGATAATGTTATGTGTGTGTAGGTATATATGTGTGTGTGTGTGTATGTTGAAAAATATAATTACATATTTTTGTGTATATTTATGTATATATTCACTCAGCTGCATGTGGTTAAGTATATGTATACTTTTCAAAATATTTTTTTGAATATATACTTTATTTATACTTATATATATATGCACTTAAATGTATATCTCATCATTTAAATTTATGTAGTAATATAATTTACATTTATTTGCAAATGTGTGTGTATTTTTATGTATAGTTATCTTTATGTCTAATTATGTTTCAGGGCCACACTAATATGTGCATGCACACACATAAACTTAAGTATATATCTCATAAACTTAAGTATATATACACACACATATGCAAGTATACACATATATTGTATAACCAACTATTTGGTGCATTTGAATATGTGTATGCACGTTTTCCCTGCTTGTCATCATATGTCCTGTTTGTAGAGTGTAATCAGGCTATCTCGGATTGTCTTGTATAGAAAGTTTGCAAATTTAGCAAAATCAGCTGAGCAGCGTGGGAATCTTGGAATTGGTCTGCTTCCATATACATTTGGACTTGTGTGCACATGGCCCTTGAGCCTATGAAAGTTAGGGTGGCAGTTAGGGTGGGTTGACACCCAAGCTGGTGGATATGGTGGAATTTTAAAAAAGAAATAGGAGATTGAGAAAGAATGCAAAAGCAGTTTGGAAAAGAAATGGAATTATCAGGAACAAATTAATGATGAATAATAAAAGTGTGTATATGGGAGAAAGGGAGAAAGAGGGAAAATGGTTGTAAAAAGAAAGAGTGTATGTATATAGAGAGGGGTGTATATGAGAGAAAGAGAAAGTGTGTATGTATATTGAGAGAGGGATAGATATGAGAAAGAAGAGAAAGAGGGAAAATGATGGAAAGAGAAAGAAAGTGTGCATGTATATTGAGAGAGGGATAGATATGAGAAAGAAGAGAAAGAGAGAAAATGATAGAAAGAGAGAGAAAGTGTGCACGTATATTGATTGAGGGATAGATATGAGAAAGAAGAGAAAGAGAGAAATGATAGAAAAAGAGGGAAAGTGTGTATGTATATAGAGGGAGGTATAGATTTAAGGTAGCAAGATGCCTGGGGAAAATGAGAAAGTGTAGAAAAGCATAAAGAGAGAGAAAGATAGATGATTGTGTAGAAAGAAAATGTATGAAGAAAAGAAGTATTAATGAAAAGAAGTATTAACGAAAATAAAAAACAACAGAGAGCCATTGATGCTGATAAAGGCAATTTTAATGATTTAAGATGGAGGAAATGTAAAGAAAACCAGAGTGTGAGATGGTGAAAAAAGATGTAAGAAAGAAGAGAATGCTTACATTTATGTGTTTGAGAGATTTGAGCAGGAACAGAGATGGCGCGAAAAAATTGGGTTGAAATGGCGGGAGTTAGAAAAGGAAAAGAAAGGGAAATAGAAGAAGTAAGGCATTTTCATGGCAAGAAGAAAATGCAAAAAAATAAAACAAAAATGAGAAATGGATAGTTCTTGGAGAAAAACTCTTATATATATACTGACTTGTAAGATTAAAAAAGGTAAAAAAAATTCTAAAAAAATAAATCAGAAAGCACTGAAAAATTAAAACATTAAGAAATAAAATTTGTTAAAATTTTTGACAAATACAGCATTCAATCTTTACTATCAGACATAAATAAACATATTAATTTAAGAAGTCTTTAAGAATATAGAAGAAAATCTGGGGAAATATGCAAAGTCTGTAATTTCTTTCTGTTTTCTTCTTTCTCTATTTCAGAAGACTATATTACTTTGCCCATATGTATTTTAAGCCTGTACATATCATATATGTACTAGTACATTCCATCTGCTTCATAAGGTTTATTCAGTTACTTAGAAATGCTTAGCAAGAACAAACCATAATCATTTAAAATATGGTTGTGTGATAAAACTTGTCTTCATGACTTTTAAAAATTAAAAAAATATTTGTATTAAACAATTTCTGAACATTTAAATAAATGATTTCTTTAAATAATTGGTTATGTTGTCTAGATGTAAAAAATTGATGTTTGAACTGACTACATTATACTATTGCATTTATCCATTAAATATGTTTATTAGTCTTTATTATACATATATACCAGAGGTTTAAAACAGTAGTTCTCAAAGAATTACCTATAAGAAGGACATGTGGTTGAACATATATTCATAAATGTCAAAAATAGATATTCATAAATATCTGTGTTGGTTAGGTGAGGTTGAAATGAGAATGTATTTCTCTTTTGGTATTGGAAGTTGTATAACTGTTATTAAAAATAAATTATTTTACATTCAATAAAACCATCAGGTAATGACTCTGCATAAAGCATTGAATTTAAGTCTGAATTATCCAACATATTTAATATGTTTATACTAAAAGATGTAAAGTCCTATTTTAGCAAAAAATTGCATTTTGGTTCTTCTTGCCAACAAACCGTCATGGAAACAAGTCATATATATATATATATATATATATATATATATATATATATATATATATATACATGCATATATAAATATATATATATATATATATATATATATATATATATATAAATATATATATATATATATATATATATATATATATATATATATATATATGCATATATATATATATATATATATATATATATATATATATATATATATATATATATATATATATATATATATATATAAAAAACCAGTGTACAAACCTGTATACATATAAATAGCTGATTTATTTTGACTATTAAGAATATCTAATATTTCTTTTATACTTTTAATTTTAAGACATTTTTTATGTATATACGTTCTTTTTATAGATACAAATATTTAAGTAAATGCTCTGTTTATAATAAACAGTATTAAGGACATTTACCAGCCTGAATGTCCAAGCAATTTTCATAGAAAATATGCATCCTACAACAGGAATCAAACCTGTATCCTATACAGAACCTTCATATAGCCTGACGTGCTTTTACCGATTGAGCCACAGAGGAGCGTTGCAGTTAGCAAGGTTGATTTTACTTTTTTTAAACTATAATTCTCCATGGTTTTCTCTCATACAAAAAGAACGTATAAAAATAAAAAATGTCTTAAAATAATTGTCAGACTTTGTCCATTACATAATGTGTGATGTCATTTGTTTACATTTGGATACACATCAAGCAGATATGAATGTATGAGAGAAAATCATGGAGAATTGTAGTTTAAACAGTAAATTCGACCTCGCTAACCAAAATGCTCCTCTGTGGCTCAATCGGTAAAGCATGTCAGGCTATATGACGGTTCCGTATAGGATACAAGTTTGATTCCTGTCGGAGGACGAATATTTTCTATGAAAATGTTTCAGACATTCAGGCCGGTAAATGTTGTTAATACTGTTTATTATAAACAGAGCATTTACTTAAATATTTGTATCTATAAAAAGAATGTATAAACATAAAAAATGTCTTAAAATAATTGTTAGACTTTCTCCATTTCACTTTTAATTTTACTTGTATAACCATGTCACTCTTTGGAAAACATACTTTCTTAATGTATGCTTCAACTGTCATCTAAGTGACATATAATTTTCAATCACTAACTCAGAAAAATACAAGATCTGTTTTGATATGATCCAGCTATTCCCTAAAAGGTGGTGTACCTAAAGCAATAGTACCTTGGTCTTCAAACTACTCTCTTTGGAATCTCACCCACTTATCCCATTGCCACTTTCATTTTCCAAAATATATCTAAAATATCCTTTTTAGAGCTTGCTATCAGTTGCCTCATCATGTTCTCTTTATACTTGACAATAATAAAAAATATCTTCTCTATTTTAAAGCAAATTTTAACTTTGGAAAAAAAGTCAGAAGTATGCCAATTCTGAACTGTTGGGAGATTTACAAAGTTAGGTGATTTATTGGTTTTCTAAAGAAACCTGCATGAGATGTGAAGAATGAGTATTCAAGATACTCAAAATGGTTGGAAATTTTTTTTTTTTTTAAATATCTGTGCATTCCCAGATCTTCTATTTCTCACCCTGTCAATCCATGATTTCCTTTGATTGCAGTCCACCTGCATTCAATATTGTCTGGGCATACTACTTGTTGAAGACCTTCCAGAAGATGAATTGCTTTCAAGAAATGCCCAGCCATGTTTGACTATCAAGAAAGTGGGATTACTAAATCAAATAATCAAGGACACTAGTCATTTTATTGTTCTATTGGCATTGGTTTGGAAAATAAAATGAAAAGGCTTATTTTCCAGCAAACAAACCATTTTGAACATTTTTTTATGTTGTAATGGGATATGACCGACTGTAAAGTTTCTTCAATGTCAGTCTTTAATGGATCATAAAGTATGTGCATGAATGAATTTTCATTTGTTATATAGAGCATAACATACACATTTAAATATTTGTATATTTATGTGCATATATCTGTCTAAGAATATAAGAAACTCAGTTTATTTTTCTCATGTTCTTTTTTCCTGTAAATATTTTGGCATATCTTATCTCTACAGATGACAATTAAAATAAAGGAGTCATTTAGGGAACCATCTCATTACTCTTCAGCAATGTTATTTATTTATGAAGATGGGATTTTTTTTCTGGGTGCAGTACCTAAAGATTTTTTTTCATTTAATAAAACTATAACTGAATCTCACATCCTGTATGGCTGGATATTAATGGAGAACATTTTAGGCTGAAAAGTTATGAATAACTGAAAGAGTATTTTACAGCTTACCAGAAATAATTTCTTCTTTTCAGTTTTATTTCTTTATATACTTTGCTAAATTTCATTTTGAACTTTTATCATCTTGATTTTGACTTAATGGACAGCTTCTTCAGAACTCTGTTTGTTTATATGTTATTAGTCTGTTTGAAACAGAAATTTTACATTTCTTTCAGTAATTTCTTATTTGTAACTTTTTCATGTTTTTTCTGAAAATGGTTTTAATCAACATTAACTAAATTTACTACAGTTTTATTTATTCATCAAATGTTAATTGCTTACAAGTGTTTTTGATGAAGGTTGATAATTAACTTTTATAATTGCTAAATGTTTTTTGGGTTTTTTTAAAATAAGCCAGAGATATTCATTAAAATTAATATTATTTTTCATTATTCAAAATAGAGCTGCTTAGGTTATTATGAAATTGTTATTTGCAGGTGGTTCTGTCATGTTGATGATGATACATATGTAAACGTACCAAAATTGGTGACCCTCTTGCAGAAGTACAACCACACAAAAGATTGGTACCTTGGTAAACCCAGTTTAAAGCATCCAATTGAAATAATGGACAGGGATAATCCTGGGGTAAGTTATCTTATTTCTATACCTACTTAAAAATACTGCATCAAATTTAGACTAGAGCTTAATAACTATTAATGTTGGTTTAACTTTGCTGGCCATGATTTTATATCATGATGGATTCTGGAAATTTTGTAGTAGTCAGTCAGTCAGTTAAGTACCATATGCAATACACAATTGGATGATCATGTCTCTTTCAATTCATAACTGACTAGGCATAATATTTTCCTGCAGTAGGTTGGCATTTCTTTCTGTAGTAGCTTGGTTGCCAAACAAGGCTATAGGACCCAGTCTGTCTTAATATTCAACTCGTAGCTTTTTGATTTCTCATTCTATTTCTCAGTATCCATTATAACACAATGTACAGTAGTAGTTTAATATTACTCTCTATCTAGCTTAATTCTGTTTTTAGTTTGATATTTTTTATTTCACTCCAAGCTGCTTCTGAATTAAGAGTCCTTTCTTAATATGGACATGATTTGTTCATAGCTGGGGGTTTGAAGTATATATTTTTCCCAAGGGTAGTAGCACTAAAAGTGTTAGTTGTTAAATAAAAAAATGCATTGCTAGCCATATATGTTGACACTTTAGCATTAACTACTGTGCTTTTCTCTGCAATCATATATATCTATATAAATAAAAAAAGTAAAAGCTATCTTTTTCAGTTCCACAATAAATTCTAAATATAAGTTTTTACACTTAAAAAAAAGGTGTGTCATTTTCATAATTTAGATAAATTTGGTTTCCTTCTAAGAATATCATATACTAAAAATGGAATCATTTATGTGGAAATACATTTGAAATTTCTGTTTATACATTTTGTTGTTGTTTTTATTCAAATTTCTCTTTATATTATGTAAGTCTGTGTTTTGCAATTACAAAAATGTTATTTGTAGTGCCAAAATTTACAAAGCATGTTTGCAAGAGACTGACCTGCTAAAAATGACCCATTATTAAATTTTTCAAATATTTCAAGGAATAATAAAAAAAATTGCTGAAGAAAAGGAGAAAATGAATTTGACAAAAGCACACACCATTTATTTTTTGATAAATTACAGTATGAATTGGATGTAAATAAAAATAACTAACAGTTCTAAATTTTGGTTAAGAATCAAAAAATATGTTTATTTTCTTTCTGTTCTTTCTTCTGATGACTTGGTTAGTTCTCATATCAGAATGCCCGCAAAGAGTAAATAATACAGACCATCTGTTTGGGCTGGTCAAAGCTTAGATTAACTCTTGTCAACAACTTTTAAAAGGCCCATCTCCTATCCTTAAAAGATAAATAAGAAAACAAGGTAACAGATTCAAAGATGAAGGGAAAAAGGATTATTTTATTCACCAAAGATTTATTTAAATGAGTTCTCCTATTAAAACTAATAAACAACACAAATAAGTTGCTTTAAGGAAGGAACAAATAGTTGTGAGGACAGTTAATTACTTGCTGTTTGTTTTTTTTTTATTTAGGCTATGAAGAAAACCAATAAGTTTGAAAAAAATCCGACCTTCAATTCAAAAACTGCTTTTAGATGTTATTATTCTATGCTTAATCTTTGCATGCCTTCATGTACTATCAATTATTGTGTCAAGCTAAGTTAAGAGATGCACTGCCAGAATGAAATTGAAGACCAAACATTTTTGATAACACACTTGCACACACACACATTTCCCAAGTAGTGTAAGGAATTGAGAGTAAGGTTGAAAGAAGGCTTTAACTAACTTTGGAATTGAATGATTGATTCTTCTATTTCTTTATGGCTTATCAACCCTTTTTGAGTTTTTTAAAACCAAAACATATTTTTCTTATTATTTTGTGAGTGAATATTGCATTAAATATTTTTGAGAATATCTATGATTTTTCCGAATACAAGTTCAGCTATTTAACACATAGCTGCGAGGAAGAAATGGATTCATAACTTTCCCAAGGGTAAAATGAGTGTAAAGAACCTGACTGGTATTTGAACTCAGCTCTTCAATTTCTCATTCCAAACTGCTATCTATTACACCACCTGCACACACCTAACTTTGGGAACCAGCAATTTATATACCGCTTAACTTTCTTTAAAATGTTACCTTTTTAACGTCATTATAGTCAGCCTATATACCCACTGAGTGGTAATGCATGTACATGAATAGATTATTCAGTTTCAAACATTCATCTTATCTATAAAAGCTAAACACATAAATGGGAAACTGATTTCAGAAGCCATTGTTATCAAGATATGAATTAATTACTTGAAAATACAATGTAATATAGACACAAATTTATTATATTGATCAATTAGATTTATTATTTAAAAGAAATAACATTTTTGTAGACTATCAGTTATTTGGATTTCTAGGTGAGGAAATGTATATTTGTTTTACTACTACTAGTTTTCTTCCTCTATGTGTTGTGTCCCTTTGGGACATGGGTGATCTTGCCCCTCCAAAATTTCCTATCTCCTGTGGCCCTTGGCAGTATTTCTCCCTTCTCTTCTCATCAATTAAGTGACTCATTCTGTATCTTTTTCTTCAATAAGCTCTGTGAGTGTTAAATTCTCCAAGCCCTCCTTCCTCATTAAGTGCTCAAGAAATTTCCGCTATCTCTTTCTAATTCTGCACATAAGTGTTCTTTTTGTTTCCATTTCCCTTAAAACTTCTTTATTGCTTACATGCTCTATCCATGGTATTCTCAGCATCCTTCTATAGAACCACATCTCTGTTGCCTCAAGTCTCCTCTTCATCTGTAAGGAGATTGTCCACCATTCACTGCCATACACGAGGATTGATATTACATAGCAGTTTAGCACTCTTTGTTTTCAACAAAATTTTCCTGTTTCACTATCTTGAATAGTAACTTTAAAAATCACCAGCAGCTGAAAACACACAAACCAGAAAACACCGAATGATATTCGCATTTTAATTTGGATAAACTTTGCTGTTTAAGATCTCAAAATTATTAAACCATGACCAAATAAATATAATATATAGATAATATTCTAAGTAATATTCCTATTTATAAAATTATAGAGCCCTCAAATTGACTGGAAAGGAAATGATAGATATAGCCCTTGTATATTCTCTTCAGGCCTGGAGCTACTTATACTCTGTATTGGTTCTCTGGAAAGGCTTACCCCTTGGTAAAGTCAAGGTGAGGGGTGAGGTTGGTAGGTCAAGGAATTGGGCTTAAATATTTGCCAGTTGAGTTAATGCTTGGATAAATGGGAGCTGGGTTGGTATAGCAAAGAACTAGGGAAACAAAAACCTAAATAAGCAATAATGAAAAGAGAGTAACAACGTAGTCTGTTCAGTTTTTTACATTAAAAAAAGGCTGAATAGAATGAAGAAAAGTTCAAATAATAAACTATTCTGATATACTACTTAATATAAAACCTAAAATAAAATATTCTATACATGATCTATTCAGTGATAAATATTATAAGAAGAAACTTTTTTTATAGTTATTATATATTTAAAAGATCCTGACTAAATTCTTTTTGGTACTGTAAAAATATAAAAATACTCAAATGAAATTTAATAAGAATATAATTATATCCCAGACAGTTTACCATTTTCAAAAACAATTATCATCATTAAGGAAAAAGAAGATCAGATTATTTGTCTATGATGCTGTCATTTTGTATATGTTAATCTTTTGCTTTCTACTGGGTTATTTTCAAAGTTGATTATCAACATAGTTTTCTAATTCAGCATTCATTTTTGATTGGTTGAAAAAGACTATTACTATGTAACTTAAAAAAAAGTGGACTTTACTTTCTGAAAAATGTCAAATACTGACCTACAAAAAGCAGCTCTGATCCCAAGTGAATTCAATTCATTAATTAATGTTTATGCATAAACGAAATACCCTGTTTAGTCTACAGACTTCAACCAGGACCAGTTAGATTTTATTGTTTTAAAAAATGAGAACATTTTGTTTTTATTGCTAGCATTTGTGTATTCAAGTTAATGGATAAAGTATTTTTGTTATTTATAATAAAAGAGGCCAGTTTATTATAATATGGTTGTAATATATACTACTTCCTAACTAAAACACAAGACATTGTAAGATAGTTTGATCATAAATATATATACATATATATATATATATATATATATATATATATATATATATATATATATATATATATATATATATATATATATATATATATATATATATATATATATATATATATATATATATATATATATATAAGGGGTTACTGAAAAATTCACAGCCTGACCCACTTCCCAAAATAAAATGTGACCAAATGACCAGACACCAAAGTGTTTCTGAAAGTGCTTCTTGATCCTTTTCAGCACCTTCTCATACATTAAACATAAATTAAAACTATGTATATGTGCATTTACTTTTAAGTTAATATTTTAAAAGGAGTTATTTAGCTAAGGAATAAAGGATAGTTACATTGTGATGGACTGTATTATTATTTTAAGGGCTAAAACAGGGCTGATTAACAGAGGAAAGGCAGGAATAAATAAAGTATCATCAATGCAAATATAACAATAATGAGATGCTTCTCTTGTTAACATTTCACTATTGACTTACTCTGAAATCAAACTTTTAAACTTGTTAATAATGTTTTTATTTTCAGATTATGAAATGGCCTAAATTTAGGATATAGTTGATTATGCATAGTTAAAGATTAGGAGGTGGCTCATTTAATAAACATATATGTTATACTGGTAAAGATATGTTTAATTCATATTTAAACCTTTGACCTCTTCACATCTCATGTAAAATTTATGATACTCTAATATAATAAATAAGTATACATTTAAAGTTGTATTTCAGAAATCTCAGTTGAAATATTTAAACATTTAAACAACTAAAATGTTTTTATAACCATTTAAATTCCATTTTTTATCTTTTATCTGGTTCTTATTAAATTCTCTTTTAAAAATTTTATATTTTTGTGACATTATTATCAAATCTATTAAAGTTTATATTCTCTAGGATATGTCTGTACAAACTTTCTCACTTCTGCAAATATTTTCTTAATTTATATTAGGGTATTTAGAAAGTAATTACTTATTTCATTGCTATGAATTATGAGTCAACCAACTGTGGCAGGACCAGAGTTGAATAGTAGAATACTATGTCTAGCATTAGTTTACCATCTCTTCTATCCAAAAGCATGACATTTATAGTACATTTCAAAATTTACTTCTGAATCTTTCAAAGAGGAAATTTGGATTACTCATGAGAATTGAACACAACACTCTACCATCTGCAGCAGTCTTTATATGTATAAGGGGGTGCTGAAAAATTCATAGCCTGACCAACTACCAAAAATAAAATGTGACCAAATGACCAGACATCTGCAGCAGCCTTTAACTAAGAATGTCAACTTTTCATTTTTGTATTGTATTGTTACAGGTGACAATATTTTTTTTTTTATGTCAACAGAATAACAGTGATAATCACAAAATGAGAAACCAGTGCCACCACCAAAACAAAGACTCTATCCACAGAAGTCCTTGCTCTGTGTCTAGAGGAATATGGAAGGTGTCATTCATTATGAACCACTGGAACATGGAAGGACCATCACTGCAGATGTTTATTGCCACTAATTTGATTGGGTTGACAAACCATTACATTGAAAGTGTATTCTATAGCATGACAATGCAAGTGCTTACTCTATGAAACCTACTTAAGAAAAATATTATTATTAGGATGGAGGGTTCTTCTATATCCTCCATAATAATAAAAAAACAGTGGTTATCCTGAAATAATTCATAACATTCACTTGTGTACAAATATCCTCGAGAAATGAATTTAATAGTTGGACTTGTATCTGGAAAAATCCTTGTTATTCTCAAAAAATTGTTAATGCAATATTCATTCACAAAAAAAAAAGGAATTTTTTTAGAATCCAAAATATGTTTTGGCTATAAATAAGCCAAAAGAGTTGTAAAAAATAAAACAAATCAATCACTCAATATTGCACCACCCAAAACCAGCGCCACCATTCAAATCATGGCTCCATCCACAGAAGTCCATACCAGAAAAATATTTTTCAGTTCTATTTTGTTTTCAACTATTTAAATTGTTTCTTGTGGTTTATTTGCTCTTTTCATACAAAGACATTTCTTTCTAGTTATATAAAGTTTTACACTGATGATTAATAATATGCTTAAACTCTGTTTATTGATCTTGATAGTGCTATTTAATGATAATAATTCTAGAAATAAGGTAATTCTGTTGCTGCTGATGATGATATATTGAGTCAATACTTAATTACCAAAGTGAAGCAAAGCGGTCTTCAGGATTCTTCTTTTTCTTTATTTTAAACTTCTTCATTTGTCATTTTATTTTCTCCATTCTCCTTTTTATTTTCCTCTGTTTCCCATTATTTTATTAAGCCATTTTCTCTCTTTTTATTCTTCTATCAATCTATTCTACAATCTTTCTCTCTCTTTTTCCCTTTTCTTACTATCTTCTTTTCCTTTCTTTAATTCTCTTTCTTTGAACATCTTCCTTTCCCTCTCTTTTATTTCCTTCTTTTACTCATTTATATCTTCTTCTTTTTGTCTTTTTCTTTCTTTTCTTTCTTTTTTCTTTTCTCTTTTCTTAACTCTTATTTTATTTTAATTTACAACCTACTCCTTCCTTTTCTTATAGCAAAAAATCCAATAAAGTTAACAGGTGCCAGAGAGTAAAAAAACAAAAATGGACATTTTTTTTCTATTCATGATCCTCAAATGTTTATTCCACTCATCAGCCTACTCAAGCTTAGGGTTCTTCAACCACCTGTGATGTGTTTACTAAATAACTTGTCATACAAGAATATTGATAACCTATTTTACCTCTTCATCAGTTATGCCTTATGTTGCTTAGCTGACCCTCACCACTATCAAAAATACCAGTGTTCAACCAAATGACAGGTTGGCCTTGCATAAGGAAAAAAAGAAAGAAAGATATTTTAAAGGCAAGAAATAACATTCTGATATTGTTGCAACAATTTAAACATTAATGTCAAACTTTTTGCATATATTTTAGAAAGCAGTTTTAATTACATTTTTTATTAAATAAATTTATTACAATTCTGGTAGTTTTATTTTTATATATGTTCACTATATACATGGATTTATAGCATTGAACAAAGTTGTAATGAAGCAGTTTTGTCAAAGTTGATAAGATTAAATTTGTTTTACCATACTGAAGGCCAAAGCTTATTCTCATGTAATTGAATTTGTATGTAGTTACAAATTCTAAAGTTTTTTATGTTGAATTTCATTGTCATATCAAAAAAAGTAAGCATAGAAAAAATAAATACAGGGTTTATTGCAAATGAAATACAATTTCTATCTCCAGGCCTTGCATATTTGATAGGGTTTTGCTACAAAATAGACTTCATCTAGAACATTTACTTCTTAATAATTTGGTTAACACTGTGTTATTAATAAACACAGTGTTAAGCAAATTATGACATTAAAAAGATGGGATTTCTTTGCTAATCTTTTTTATCTTCTGTTGGAGTGGAATTTTGACAAGGAATAGTACAGAGAATATTTTACAATGACGTTCATAACCTTAGCAATTAATATTTAACAAAAATGATTATCTTTCAAAAAATCTACACAAACTGGAAAAAAATGACTCCTAGAAATAAAACTAAAGAATAAAAAATTGAATGAATTACTTTAAAAATGTCATATTGTAAAATAAATCCTTTTTATTGCAATCAGTATTGTAGTAATTAAGTATCCTATAAGACCAAATATATTTACAGTAAAGTATATTGTAATAATAAACATGGTGGAAAGAAGTAAATTTTATTTTGACTAAACAATCATCTGAGAATTTTATAATTACTACCAATAAATTTGCAAAAAGATAAGATTTTCAATCTAACCCTGCATGATACCAGTGTCAAGAAAATGTTATTCTTTCCATAAACAAGTAAAACATGATTCTCAGTTAGTTTTTAAACAAAAGCAGTATAAGGACATCAAAGGATATAATTGAAAATCATCCATTTGTAAAGAAGTCAGTTTGCATTATCATCAATTCAACCTTTCTACCAAAAGTAGCAATATTGTCCCCCTCATTGCCTAGTCAAGTGACTATCAGAGGTGATAATATCTGTTTTCAGATAAAACTGTGTACAAGATTATCTGCCAATTAGAATATTGACAAACTACTTCAATAGACTTTTGCTTTAGTTTATGGATTTTTTATAAGATTAATTTTTAAATGGATTTCAGCTTCTTAGACTGGCTACCAAACTTGTTAGAAAGATTCAGACATATGAAGAAAGAGGAATGATGGCAAGGAAAAATACACAACTGCAATTTCTTGAAAGTGATCAATTCAGTTGTCTCTTTTAACTTCTTTTTCTGTTCATATGAAAATTAGGTCCTGTTTATGATGTTCTTGTCTTTTGTTCATCTATCTAAGGTACATTTTTGTATATTCTAATGCAAAGATTTGGAAATTCTTTGGTTCTTCTTTTCAGCATTTATTCCGATGCTTCTCTCTCTCTCTCTCTCTCTCTCTCACTGGATCTTTATCTCACCACTCTCTTTTCTTTGTCTGCCTTTCTGTTTTTCTTATCTGACTGTTTCAGTCTTTGTCTCAAATGTTATTTATGAAACTGTATAGTTGTGTGAACTGACAGCCTAACCATGATACTATTTATTAGGACAATATATGAATAAACAAAAGTCAGCCAGTGAGAAAACCACCTGCTTTTGTATATATATATATGTGTGTGTGTGTGTGTGTGTGTGTGTGTGTGTGTGTGTGAAAATATATAGAAAATAGGAAGGAACTGGTTAAGTAAATAATCCAAAGTTCCTTAGTATTTTAGTTATTATTTTAAAAATAGTGCTTGATACAAAAATAATTATTTATTTGCATAAATATAATTATTTATTTAAAAAATTGATTCCAACTCTGTTCCATAAGAATGGAAAACAAGAGCTTACTTTTAACTCAATTTAATTCAAATAATTATATTGAAGTTTTAAGCTGTTGTTTTGAAACATGAGACCTCTTATGTCGCGAGTTGAATCATATTTTTAAATAAATAATTATATATATATATATATATTCATTCTTATTTTATTTTCATTTGTTTATCTCTTTAATATTTTTTGTTATTAGTTTTGCAACTCATTTGGCTTTACCCCTAGTAGGAAATACTATACTAAACTTTGAAATGTCTCATTTGCAATAACATTTATAAACAAAATTGTGACTTTTCATTTGCATTCCATTTCCAAAATATTCCAGTTATGTTCTGTAATACCTAATTTGGGGTTGTCAATGTCTATATCTGTACATGTTTATGTATATGCTTGTATGTAACTGTGTGTTTTTAAAATATCTATGTCTAGACATTTCTTATAGGTTTGAACTTTTAAGTTTGTTTTTGGTGAGAATTTAATTATAATATTTGCAGATATAGAATTATATGAAAATGTTTTTGTTTTTTTTAATTAAATGTGTACATAAGTTAATTTGATAGGATAGTCTGTATAAGATTGTTAAAAAGTGCTCATCATTTATATATTTCTGCAAAAATTTACAAAGTTAATGTTATTCTTTATTAGAAGCTTGTATAATTCTGTTATCCAAAGAAGAACAGAAAAAAAAAAAAATTTATCCTTGTCCTCATAATTGTTTTGGGAGGGCAGCTATTTTACTAGCACATAAAAATTATGATCTCCCATAATTTGTTACACGTTTTTTTCTTCTTAACAAGATTTTATTATTTTATGAAATTTCACATGTATATGTCTAACATTAAGTTATATCTTAAGATTCTGGAAATAAAATTGCATTTATGTGGTACAAAACCAAATTGTGTGTGTGTGTGTGTGTGTGTATATATATATATACACACACACACACACACACACACACACACACACACACACACACACACACACACACACACACAAATTATATTATATTATATTAATAATAAATATACATTTTTTCCCCCACTGGTAGCACAGTTCTGAGTTTCATGATCAACCATTATTTTATTAGCACCAGCACTCAGTGTGCAATAATTTATATTTGTGTGTGTATATATATATATATATATATATATATATATATATTAATAATAATAAATATACATTTTTCCCTCATTGGTAGCACAATTAGGAGTTTCATTATCGAGCACTATCACTCAATGTGCAATAATTTATATATATATTTATATATATATATAAAAATTTAATTTATTTGTTTAAACGTTATTTTTAAATCGATCCTCCAGCAGGATTTGAACCTATGTCCCTAGGGGAAATCATCATTAGATCTGACCTTCTGATCAAGCTTAAATATTCAGGCTGGTATATATATATATATATATATATATATATATATATATATATATATATATATATATATATATATGCAGACACTGCATTTAACATTACTTACTAATTATCTAGTTTTAGAAATCATTCATCTATTTATTTTCTAAGCTGTTTCTACATATGAAACAAATTGCACAGTATCCAGAATAGCATTTCAAACTACATCTTTGCTGGTAAATTGTCATCAGCCAATGTAAAACTTTCTCCTCACAATGTTCGACAAGTTTTAAAACAATTGGGTTATGGTTAGGCAGACAAGCCAACCATTTCATCATGAATCCCACCCCTATGACTTTAAAAAAAACAGTTGTATATCTGAATTTTCATTCTAATCATTTGCCACCTATAATTCTACCTGCAAAACATCACAGCATCTCAGTTGCCTAGAAACTTCAACTCAATTCTTTACAGTTCAGTGATACCTGCCAATCATTTTAGCAATTTTCAGCATTGTTTTACATTTTGCAAGCTTTAAATCTATTAAAAATTTCTCCCTATCTGTCAAATCAGTTTTATAACCCATTTAGATTCTTCGTATTCACAATCTGGCTATTAATTTGAGAGTTTGAAATTCAGGAACATTTCTACAAATAGCCGCTATTTGTAACTAGATAGAATAAACCAACTTTCATCTTAACTTCACACATAGATGTTGCCATGATTCAGCAAATAAACATTTGGCTTTCAATAAATATTTTATATATTGATAAAGCAGGAAGTCATTTATAATTTGAGATTTGTGTGTGTATGTGTATGTGTGTGTGTTTGTGTGTATACTATGTCAGGTTTTATAATGCCTGTCAAAGTTATTGCAATAAAATTGTTATTAAACAACTGATATTGATAAAGTGTTTAGGATATTCTTATATAAAAAATATAACATAAGAATTTCAGCTTACAAAATCTATTCTTATGAAAAATAATGATAACTTGTTTTGAGGGTGTCTGGTTTTGTTATGCAAATAAAATGTGCCACATAACATTTTATTCTACTCTTTCAGATGACATGACTATAGAAAATGATGAATATAAAATTTTTGTAAAGTTTAAGCCTTAAACACATTTGACATATAAAAAAGTAGAAAATCCATGGAGTAATAAGATACATGTGTGGTTACACCGATATAAACAAAGGGACGACCTGCCAACAAGTGGTCAGTTTGTGAAGAAGTGATTTGTATCCAGTATTGTCTTAGCACATACGGGACTAACAAACTGAATTGGCTGCTCTAGATTTTGTTGTTTCTGATATCCATTAAAATGGGGTTTATAATACTGAAGTATAAGTGTATTTATATATATACAAAAAAATGGGTAACTGAATAACCAAATGGACAAAAATCTCCTACATTATGCATTTTATCTTTCAAAAGGACTTTAAATTTTTGAGGGATGAAACATAGCAGTTTGTTTTTTTTTTCATTTTAGCAGTGTTCATATTTGTATATCAAATCTTCCATGCATAAAAATACACAAATGCTTCCTTTACACATGGAGTTTCATATAACCTTTGCTAATATTCACCTTCAATAAGCCAATAAATGGAACCCAACTTTCAGGTTGACAATCTGTGAAACTATTTGAAAAGCATTTCTGGTCTCTTTCTTTTAAGTGGTAAAGAAATTTCAAAGACTTTTAGTGTATGAACAAATGAAATTAAAATGAAATAATACAGTTTTCCTGGTAACATCAAGAATTGAAGAGAAAAATTAAGTGTGTAAAAAAATAAGAAGAAAAAAAGTGGAAATTTGAATAAAAAGGCTTTTTATATAACTATTGTATGGATCTAGATCTAGGAATATGGTTTTGTCTATCTTAGCACCCTCCCCTTAAGCTTGAAATTGCTGTAGAATGACACTTCCTGATGGAATTTTATATGCCATATAGAAGAAGCTGATAGGAGAGCGTTTTTTAACATAAACATAAACTGGAAAGAAGAATAAAGAGCATTCCATTTTAAGGGAATTTATACAAATGTTACTTGACTTTTATTTCTGCTGAGTTGAGATTTAGATTTCTATGTTTGTCCAATTTTGGCAAGATGTCACAAGAAGAATGTTTTTTATCAATTCATTTTATAGTTTTTCCCTTTTTGTCATATTCACTTCCTATCATGACTATCTTTAATTTGAAACTTCTAATACTCTTAAGATTTTTCAAACAAAAATAAATGTTAATCAAATCTTTGTAACAGTAAAAATCTCTAAAAGTTATTACTTAAGCACAATATGCAGCATTTTCATCTTTACAGTTTTTTCATCTTTATTTTCTTATGAGTTTCCTGATATCATCTTAGAGCTGCCATTTCTTCTTTTCTCGCTCTCTCACTTTTCAATATACTTTCTCTTTTTTCTTTTCTCTATAGATTTTTCACTGTCTTTTTAAATTTGTTGTTTCTTTTCGTTTTGTTGCTTTTTTCTTCTACTTTATCTCTTTCTTTTTTTCTTTAAAAAATCATCTTCTGCTTACTTTTCTTCTCAGTTTTTTATTTGTGATACAATTATTTAAGATCTTATAGAAAAATATTTTGTGTAGACATTAAAGAATAAATCCCTAATAGTAATTTTCCCCAGCTGTTTTTTTCTTTTTCAACTAGAGAAAATTACGTCCATTAATTTTTTTTCAACCACAAAATTTGCATGAATTTTCAAAATATTTTTCTTCTTCCATTCCTTTCTGTATATGTCTCTATTTCTTGCTTCTTAGTCAAAATAATTATTTCTTCTCATGCCTTTTACTTTCTGCATTTGAAAAAAAGAAAAAAACTTTTTTCCTTTTTTTTTTTATTGCAAGTGACAGAATTATTCATAAAAGTTTGCAAGTATCCAGAAACTGAAAAGTTATGGTGTCTCCAGACACATTTTGAACTGATCCAGTCTTTCCTATCTGTTTGTGTTGTGAAGGTTATCTTGAACAGCCACTCATCTAAATCCTTTTGTATTAATATGGGTGTCACCCAAAGCTCCATCCTTGGTCCTGACCTGTTTTTTAATTTTCATTAATGACTTTCCTGATAATATCAGTTCTCAACTTGGTATCTACACTGATGACACAACAATTTACTCCTGCCTCTATAGTAAGACTGGTCAGTCTGACAAGGTCAAAATGGCCACAAGTTCATAGTTAACTGGAGCAAAAAATGGCTTGTTAATTTTAATTCGTTGCACCTTCCATGAAGTGGGAAGACTATATTGAATTCATTGCATGGACAGTTGCTAAGAAAGTTAGCTCATTGTGTCATGCAAGACAATGTTTCTCTCCAAAATCTATCAGTGCTGCCCTGGGTCAAGAGGGTGGCTGCTGGGAGACCCTATGTCTGGCAACAGGACTCTGCACCATGCCACACAAGCAGAAGAACCCAGTCATGGCCATCAGACAATTTCTGTGACCACAATACCCTGTACATCTGGCCACCTAACTCCACAGACTGCAACCCCCTTCATTATTATTGTGTGTGGGGTGCAGTTGAGCAAGAGACCATCAAAACTCCTTGTAACACCAAAAATGAACTGAAGGCAAGAATTATAGCAGCATTCACCAACTTAAACAAGGAGATTATCCAGAAGAGTTGCAGGAAATTCCAAAGTCATCTTGAGGCTGTAGTTGAAACCAATGGCGATTTTATTGAATAAATTTAATCTTTAGTATTTCAAGGTATTTTTGTGTAATTTTGGTAAATATTTCTGTTAAAACGAGATGTCAGTGTTATTTTCACTTTTGCATAAATTAGATGACAATTTATCCATCGCACCTTGTATAGGTTCATTAGTATACAGTAAAAGGCTATTTATACAATCATTTGTACCATAAAGTTATTACTTAATTATTTATGCACTAATTAGACAATGTAGAGGAATTATTGTTTTATGAATAATGAAGTTAATTTTGATTGTAATAATTATGCATTTGGAAGAGTTTATGTCAGAAGTCTCTAACACTTGCATAAAGCTAATGTCAAATTGTGCAAGATCCTATATACTTAAAATATAATCATTTTCTTATAAAAAGTTGTTTATTAGCTATTATGGGATTGTTTTCAACATTTATTGTAATGTTAATATTTCTCCTTCTCAGAATAACAACAACAATATCATCTCAAGAAGATTATATAATCAGCAAAATTAATGCATTGTTCTGACATAATTTATGAAAATATGGTGGCATAAACATTCTTATTTGCATTTTTGCTAGACAGCCATTTTTAAAAATAAATTTAAATATTTCTCAATCCAATATTATTTTTCCCAGGCTCTTGAGCTTATTTTGCAAAATGCTTCAACAGCAACAAATTGTATGTTAAGCAGCAGATGTGCATGTGTGCATATCGTAGAAAGCAAGCATAAAGGCAAAATGTGTATACAATTTAAGAAAAATTTCATTTGATATCTCTTGTGTGAAATTTTCCTCTTTTTACATTACTTTCTTATTTCTTTTATTTTTATAATTTAGCAAGAAATTATTTGGCTTCTTTATTTCTTTGTTTCTTCAATTTTAGCAGTCTTGATTTAAGAAAGACTTCCATTTTTTGTTTTAATTGTTTTATGCCCCAAATTGTTTAATATTTTCTGGTTTATTAAACTTACCTTATTTATTTTGTGTTTACAATTTTTTGCTTTTGCAGAAAAAAATTTCATTCTGGTTTGCAACAGGTGGTGCTGGATTCTGTATCAGCCGAAGTCTTGCCTTGAAGATGATGCCTCATGCTGGGTAAACACTTTTTTTAATCTCTATGTCTTATATATATATATATATATATATATATATATATATATATATATATGTAACTGAAATTCTTATCTTTTTAGAATATGTATCTGAAAAGAAGTTACTTTTTTGATAGATGAAATATAAGTTTGTTTTTTTTTACCTCTGTTTATTTTTAGTATGAAATCTCAGATATATATTTTTAATAGATGTAATTACCTCAGTATGTATTTATCAAGTTCATTGTTCATAATAATTTTAATTTCAAATTTCATAACAAGCATCATTAACTTCCACTTTACGTAAGAAACTCAAGACACATCATAATATCCTAGATAAAATCTGTTTCTCTGTGTATGACTAAGTATCATAAAATAGATAATATTTATCAAAGTTCTGCATTGCTGTAAAACCTATCAAAACTAATAAACACTGGAGATTAAAGGATAAACCTTTTGACCTTCCATCCTCTTCTTTAACCATATAGCTATTACCTGGAACAAAAAAGTCATTATTGTTTTTTTAGAAATAAATAATTAGAACACTATTTGTTAATAACTGGTGGATTTTGCACTATTTTATTATTACTTATGGTTCATGTTATTAAGATAAGCTGTGCTTATTTTACTTTTCCACATTGGTATTCAAACCAAATTCAATGCTATTTTAGTCTTGCTTTTAGTAATTTATTAACATAGTGCAGGAAAGTGGATCTTTTAGTCATACAAGTTAGTATATAAAACCCAAGTTACTCTTGGTTTATGGTTATCATAGTCAATCTATTTTTAAGTGTAGTACTGCCATATTGTAAAACATTGGTGATCTGTAGAATAATTTTCTTTATTGTTTTGTGAAAGATGATAACAGAAAAAGTGTTTACTTTCTATTACTAAGTATATAAAAAATAATTGCTTCATGAGCCATATAGATGTTAATAGAGGAGACAGTGATATTAAAAGAATTTTTTTTCATCATTTCACTCCAAGCAAGGCAATAAAGCCATTAAGATACAAAGAGTTACTGAGTGTGAGAGAATATGAAAAAAAAAAAAACACTATTAAGGAGTGAGAACAATAAAAGAACAGGAATTAAGAAGCTAGCGATTAACATTGATATTTACAAATTTAAATGCAAAGTTGACTGGGAAGCAAGAAGCCAGAAAAGAATTCCAAGCAAGAAGTGCAATAGAAGAAATGGTTAGCATAGAACTTATGGTTACATGGAACCATTTCAACTGACCTTGCCTCCAATTTAGTACTCTGCTTAAATTCATAAAGTCTAGGTACCATGGAAGAAAATGATTGTTCTTTTTGTCATATTCAGATTTTTCAAAAATGAAAAAAAAAAAAATCCAGAAGAAAATAATCAATAGATGTTGATTCTTCTTTTAAAGGTTAGGGATTTACATTGCTCAGATCATTACGAAATTCAAATACTTTGTTGAAATAAGCCAAAGCAAGTAACATTTTTGGCTATATGTACTTTTAAAATGTTCTTTTGTATGCTCAGGCTGTTATTATTGAATATCATTTTTGTTATATTCTTTCCCATATAAGGTGGATACTGTAGCCTGGAAATTCTTCCACTAGATCATAAAATATGAATGACTTTTATCATGAGACATCAACTTATCAATAATATATTGTATTTCATTTTGAACTTTTTATAAGATATATCCACTTTCAATGTATGGAAATATTTACACTAATTTGTTGTTTTATAGTGGACGTTGGGTATGAAAATATTGCTCATATATACTGCGTATGGTTACAAGAGTAACAAATGAAAACAACAAAGTATTGCTGGTGTGACAGAGAAAAAAGGAGATATTATGTTAAAATAAAATTATTTCTATTGCCATTATTATAATGGATAAAGGCAGAATGTCTCTTTTGTAGGCAAGGGAGATAGCCTGGGAGGTGGGAGAATTGCTTGTGTACTGGCCTGGCATTGAAGCTTGTGTTGGGTTAGTTGCCCAGATGAAGTCTGTGAACTGCCTGTGTATTGTTTTGAGCTTTGCTGAGCAGGTCCTTTTAAGCAGTCAGGGTGGATACATAGCTCAATATTTTTTGTAATGTTTTTGTTTTATTAGAAATGTTTATGATTGGCTCCAACTTTTAAATTTTATTTTATATTTTTTTGGATTTGATTTTTGAGCTGGATACAATGCTTGCAGCCACTGTGTAAATAATGACTTTTTATTTTGCTTTTGTAGCATTCACATTTTGCCAATAGGTTTTGGTGTAGAATGAATTAGAAAGCAAAGTCTAATACTCAAAACTTTCAACCATAACCAATTTGAATATACATAGTGATGAGTATTTTCTTTAATTTTTGTTGCTCCAATTTTTGGATTATGAGGTCTAAACTCCAACTTCAAGTAGTAATTATTAAGATTGTTTTAATTTTGAAAAATAAGAGAAAGTCAGTGTATATAATTATTATGTAGAATGTTATTATAAATATGTTTTCTGATTATTAAATTAACATTTAATGTGAACATAAAGTTTGAACCTGAAAGTTTTTCTTGATTATGCAAAATGGCTACAAAATTAATTCTTTCTTCATTCAAAAATGTACAAAATAATGGTAGATGATTTTTTGTTATTTTTTACTCAATGTGTAGAAGTGTTTTGTGCTAATCCAGTTGAAAGTAAAAGAAAAAAAATAGAAGATAGAGAAATGCTGTTGTCAGGGTGGTAATATTGTAATGTTGTGAAACAATTCAATGATGTCATAGGATTTTGTTTTGTTGTGAAATTAACCAAGGGAAATAACTGTAAATAAAGATAAAAAGATACAAAGATTTATATTGGTCATCATATTTTTATTAATAATTTTTCTAGATAAGCTATTTCTTTTCAGGTCACAAAATTGAATTTTTTATTTATGAAGTAATTTTATTCCTTTCAAAGTTTCCGATTTATCTAAAAAATGTCAACTTCTGTGGTGATGATGATGATGTAATGGAAGAGGCAACATGTTTATTTTAATGATGGTGAATAGTACTTTTAAAGGCAAATTTGGGTTTAGTTGACAGTATTGGCAGAGGTATAAACAGTGTTGAAGGCTACTCATTAACTATGATTGGTAATTCTCTGATGGACCCTTGCCCTCACCTCCTCCCTGTGAGTCTATTTAAAACCTACTCCCTCACTGAACAGGCATATTTTGTTATAAAAACAGGCAGCTCGTGCTGACCATGATAATTATCCTTCCAGAAAATGCCATTGTGGTATTTAAACAGCATCATATAATAAGACTCTGGCTTGGTAGAGAAGGTGCTTAGCTGTCCCTTCTAAACTAAGGAATCAGAGGAGGGGAGGAAATGTACATTAGGGTAGGTAATAAGAGATTAGATAAAAACAAATCAATGTTTTTTATGGTATTTTTTATCAGTGTGCACAAAAATGAAAGCTCTGTTATACTTATGTGTGTGAATGTGTGTTGCGTCTTTACTTTTTGGCAATATCAAGATTGTTTCAAGCATTTTTCTCTTTTTTTTAGAAAAATTTGTGTGCATTGTTTGTTTTTGATTTTGTCAACTGCACAGTATAGTAGGGTCAGTTGGGCAACGTCTGGGAGAAAAAGGAACACCATGACGCAATTCACTTCACTAGAAATTTGGAAATGGCATGCTATACTGCTTGGTATTTGCACCAGAAGCTCCAATCTGAACATTTCAGAGTGTTTGGGTGTCAATCTGAAGACAGTGCAGAGGATTCGGAAAGAGTTGGATGATGTGTCCAGTCAACATCATCGTGTTTGGAGTGATCACTAGTGATGGTGACGTTATGCCTCCATTCATCTTCCCACAGGATGTCAGACCCAAAATGGAGGCCTATATCAAGTGCCTTGAGAAGGTAGTGCTGTCCTGGGTCAAAAGGGTTGCTGTTGGGAGACCCTATGTCTGGCAACAGGACTCTGCACCATGCCACACAAGCAGGAGAACCCAGTCATGGCTGTCAAACTATTTGTGACCATGTCACCCTTTACATCTGGCCACCTAACTTCCCAGACTGCAACCCCCTTCATTATTATTATGTGTGGGGTGCAGTTGAGCAAGAGACCAACAAAACTCCTTGTAACAACAAAGATGAACTAAAGGCAAGGATTATTCACCATCTTAAACAATGAGACTGTCCAGAAGAATTTCAGGAGATTCCAAAGTTGTCTGGAGGCTGTGCTTGAAGCCAATGGCAATTTTATTGAATAAATTTACTCTTTAGTATTTCAAGATATTCTTGTGCAATTTTGGTAAATATATCTATTAAAATGAGATGTCAGTTGCATTTTCATTTTTGCATAATTTAGATGACAATTTATCTATCGCACCCAGTAGACACTGCTTATCCAATTTTGGAATTTCTTTATAGATTTTATCTTTTCTTTTGGTGACAATCCAAATTTATTCAGGTATGCTGAGAACAGCAACAAAATGTCAGTATCCAACTTTGATAAGAAATGTGTTGGTACTTCAGAATTTTGTACTTCACCACAGCTTACATTCATGTGACCAGTCAATATTCTATGATTTAAATATTCTATTGAATTAACTGATCAGATCACAAAGTCAGGATTTTGATGCACAATTTATATGAGTATTTATTACATCTTCCAATTTTCAGTCAGGTCTAGTAAATTTGAACTGGCTAATAGAATCATATGCATCTTGTTATTGCTAGGAAAAGATTTGACATTTTATCAGTTGGGAGAAAGTAGAGGATATTAATTTTATTAAAATACTTTGTTCAGAAAAACTACAGAGCTTTTTGGTTATTCTTCAGCTGTTTGCATTTAATTCCAAAACTAAATAGAAAAGTGGTTTTAATGCACTATGAAAAAAGAATAGGTGTCATTATCATACTTATTATAAAACCCAGGTTGTGTGTGTGTGTGTCTGTCTGTCTGTACGTTTATATATTGGATCGGATTTCCTACATTTTTCAACTGATTTCAACAAAACTTCACAGGACTACGTAAAATTACCTTGCGGTGGTTCTGACAGCACCAAAAATTGGAAAAACACAATTGTTTTTGCATGAAATCAATTTGAAAACACGATTAAGAGGCATCATGAGAATGAAAGGGGGACAACTCATATCGAGTTATACTTATAAAACTCAGGTTGTTTGTGTGTGTGTGTGTGTGTGTGTGTGTGTGTGTTCGCTTATATCTGGGATCGGATTTCCTACATTTTTCAACCGATTTCAACAAAACTTCACTTTTTTTTTTGGCAGGTAGTGTTTCTTATTGTCTTGCACACTTTTTTCTTTATTTTTACATTCAGAATGCTTTAAAAATTCCATTTACAAGACAATTGTTTATAATAAAATTCTATTCAATCGATAGACTCATAACGATTAAAAACAATGTTTTTGTTTGAGTTTGGGTTTGACCAATTCGTAAAAAAACCCAAAAAAACAAAAAAACCTAATTAAGACATGCGTGTCCATCAACCTTAAACAATAATCTTTGTCAATTTTATTTTTCAGTCTTTATGATGGTCGATACTTGATCTATCTCTTACTGTTACATCCCCGGGCAACGCCGGGCTCTACTGCTAGTAAATTATATAAAATATGTGTTTAAGATTGTCAGGTTTTATTATGCAAGTCAATCTGTTTTCACAATAAAATTGGTATTAATCAACTGATATTGGTAACATTTTCAGGATACATGCAGATGATAAATATGCCATTTGAATTTCAAATTATAATATTTTTTTTTATTAGAAATATTTGGTGGTGTGAGATCTCATCCAACTTGAGGGTTGCTCATTATATTTTAAATATATATACACAGACAAAGTTCAAAAGTTTGAATCCACCCCCAGAATTATCATGGGATCAACTTGACAGAAGAGAGAAAAAAAAAAAATGAAAGAGTTGTTAGAGTGATTGAAAAAAAAAGAATAGAATCAATTATCAAACTTATACAATGAATGCTAAAAAGGAAAATAATCTGAAAAGAACAAATTTTAATCATAAAATGCTTTTTCTCTTTTGGTCATAAAATTCCTAATGAAAAAAAAATCATGTTTCCTCTTTTTTTTTTTAACCATGTATAATAATTTTCTCTTACTTTAAGTACAAAACAACTACTTTTTTGGGCCAATTTAAAAAGTTACAAGGAGTGGCCTCAAACTTTTGAACTGTAGTGTATGTGTGTATATATATCTGGTTTGCTGTTGTTGGTAAAGTTTGGTACAAGGCTGAAGTTGGAGGTTTTCATCAGCAAATAATCACATGGGCCTCTCTCCTGTCTCTGGTCTTGTCTCCATCTCTTCTGCCTCTCTTTTCTCTTCTGCCTAATTCGCTTCATGCATTCATATTTATGGACGTTCGCCCAAACTGGTGAAGTAAGAGAATTTGTTAATTCTGGGGAATTCCCTCCTTCCACTCTCTCTAAATCTCCTCAGTGAGTGTGGGTGTCTTATCCCTGCCTCTTGGTATATCAATTAAACTTTCAACCAGGGGAATCAACTCCAAATTTCTTGTTTACAAAAAAATAAAAATTTCACTTTACAGCTTGCATTTTCAGCTGCGTAGAACATGTCAATCATCATTGCCCACCTAAGTCTTTTCCATTGTTCAAACTGCTTGACATACAATTCAAGTCGTTTATGTGTGAATTAAATCCTCAATTCTTCCTACGGGTTTTCGGTATTAACCCTTTTCGTTTCAATGTCTCTCAGTACATAACACTTTCTTGTTTTAACAAAAAATTTTTCTGTTTTACTGTGGCAACAACAAATAATATCAAAAATTAACCAGAAAGAAAATATTTGAAGAAGCTGGTGTTGAAAAAGTAAATAGTGAGAAAAGATTCAGAATACAAAAAATATGGCAAAAGACATGCAAGTGACAAAACTATCAACTTTTATGTCAAAATCACAGTAAGAAATATTAAGATGTTTCAAGAAGTAAATGAAAAATGATTTCTCAATAGTAATTATTACTGATTAGTGTTGATTGACATTGAATGCATCTGATAACTGAGTAAAAGGTTGGACAAAGAGGTCAACATGATTTAGAAAACAACTGAATTGGTTGTGTCATGTGGGGGTGGGGGGAGGTCAATTAAGGTTTTGGACTTTAATCGTAGGCAGTAAACTTATAGGTCTTTTCAAAGTTGATGAATGTGCCAAGATAAATGCAGAGCATTATTTAAGTTCTTGAATGTGAGTTTTAAATAGTACAGGTCACAACCAAAAAGCTTTTAAGCTAAAATGTATATTTAAATAAAACAATGCTCCTTGACAATCTACAAAACTGACTATTGCCCACTTTGTCAAAAAACGTTTGCAAAACACTAAATTAATGAAATGACTCCTAGCCTTAAATATTAAATTAAAATAGATGAGAATAGAAAATAATATTCAAGTAAAGACAATTTCTGGAAAGCAATAAAAACTGCTATAAGGGATGTTAAAAGTCAAAAGAGTAGAAAAGTTAATAAAATCAATGGATGATTGATGAACATTTACAATGTTAAGGAGATTATAATAACACATAAAATAATAAATTAATTTATTCAGTCATAAGAGATATCAAATGTTTCTATGACCTGTATCTTTTGAATTTATTTATAAATAAAAAAAAATATCTTGTACTTTCAATATTTTTAATAAGGATAAATATTATGAGCTGCAAATCACATGATATATTGCTTATAAGCGTATTCTGCAAATCACATGATATATTGCTTATAAGTGTATTCTGGGTAGTTTCTCAACCTCAGTTGGTTAATACCGATCTTATCCTGAAAAATAATCTTAAATAATAAAATGTGACTGTGTATATGTAGAGGTGAGTAGATATACGTATGTGTGGAATATAATATCTTAACAAAACTGTTTTACATGCATAAATCTTGAGTTGATAACTGACATGTAGAAAATGGAAATTGGCAAACTAACTTTGAATTCCAGCAGAAACTGCTTATGTGCAATTTGAACTAATGACCTTGGGAATTATTTATTTATCTATTTTTTCAGAGCTTCATTCTTCATAGAAATAGAAATCACAGCATTATAATTTTTCATGAGTGAGCAATATGATTATTAGAAGTTTTTTAATGTTTTTATTTTCAAAAATACTGAAAAGAAAATGGCCAGCACTGTCTTGTGTTAATAGCTCAATATCAGTATATTTTTATAATTACAAAATATGGATAAATTAAAGAAAACGGTCTGAATAAAATCAAACTTGTAATGTTTTTCAGTTTTTAATAACAAAAATTAAATATACTAAAATAGTATTTTAGCATATTCAATATTTAAATTGAATCTTCTGCACTTTACCAAATATAATGAATTTGTATGAAGAAGTGAAAGTGGGGGTAAGATTATATATTTTCTTTCACACAAGGGCAAATTCAACACAAAGTTAGGGCTAATGTGGCACCCTACATATATAAGCATGAGTAAAAACAAAAATTGCGTAGTGATCCTTGGCCTTGGAGAGGCAAAAATTCCCTGGCCCTTAGGGGAGTCCCACATGAGAGAACTAGTCCTCTGGAACTAGACATCAAGCAAGACTATACAAGTAGATATATGAATTTATTAGTCAATCAAACAAGGATAGAAATATGTTAAACAGATAAGCAATTTGGGTTCACTGTGAAGTTATGAATCTACTTCATACTTTTGAATACTTGTTGGTATAGTTTCATTTTAAGTGAAACTATGTCTTAAATGTCTAATCAATGGCATCTTTGTTACACATTTATTTAGTGAATGGAAAACAGAGAGAATAAAATCCTTCCTATGAAGATATCATTCTTAAGCTTTTAAAATATTTTATTGAATTTCTGTTCATTTTTTTTTTTTTTTTTAATTTTCAGTGGTGGTCGTCTGATGACAGTTGGTGAGAAAATACGTCTTCCTGATGACTGTACAGTAGGATATATCATAGGTAGGTAAAAACTAAGTGTTCTTTATTTTACTGCATTTAAACAAGATACACTGTTATATATGAAATACTCACAGTTGATCTTTGTGAGTTTGAGCTGCCATCTTCTTGATTCTGTTATTTCACTTCTCTTTGTCTTTGAAGAAGACATGACCTTTCATCTGTAGATACTTGATAGTAATCAAAGAACTAAAAGTGTCAAAATGAGTTTCTGGTTCAATTTAGTGATTTAACAAATTCAAAAAAAAGAAAAAAAAAAAAAGATGCACTGAGCTTTCAGATAACCAATGAGAGTGAATTTACTGTACTCCATTTTATTTTATATCCAGAAAATGTTTCATTCAGTTTTAATTTATAAATATTAGCCTATTATAATATCATGCTTTACATTTATAATTTATGCATATTTCATGAATATTAGGTATGTATGAATTCTGAAAAGACATTTCTCTTTAAATTTTGTTTATAAACTGACATTTCTTTTTTTTATTTTAAGTTCTTATAAAGAGCTGAATGAAAAAACAAATTGTAAAAGTGTAAATCAGTGCTTATGACTTAAAACATGAACAAATTGAATTCAAATCCTGTTCCTGTTTGCTGCTGTTATTTTCGTATTAAAAACCTCAATGAAGTCATGAAAGTAATGCTTCCTGCATATTCTTTCATTGCCAATGAGCTTCACACTAGCTTAGCATGATGGTAGAGATGAAAGATAGTGAGGATAATGCTACACAAAATTTTTCACTATAATTCCTATTCTATCCTCAAAATGAAAAAAACTGATTTCAAATTTGGATACAAGTAATCTCATCACCTTATTGTTAATCATAATCATTTTGTCTTTTATTGCAGGGCATATATTGAAAAAGCAGTTGACGATTGTGGAAAGTTTTCATTCCCATTTGGAAGCTCTTTGGCTTCTACGACCTTTTGATTTGGACAGACAAGTAAGTTCATTTACAAAAACTAATTTTGTAGCTTCTGAATATTCATTGTTGATTAAGACTGATATTAAGTTTTCTTCAAGATGAACCTTTTCTAGTTACAAGAATGCATCTCTTCAAAATGTGTTCTATTCATTAACACATATCAGTGGTTCATTACTAATACATACTTCAGTTTTATTTCCCTCTTATGTTTAATTTGTTTTGGATATTTAAATTAGTATATTGCTAGTATTGTTGTTAAGAAAATTTTTCTTCATTGCCATATTGTTTTGAAATAGACAAAATGCCTGTATAAATAATTACCTGTCCTTCCATTAATTTTTTTTTCAGGTAACTTTCAGCTATTCTAAATATGGAGAAAAGATGAACATTGTCAATGTACCTGGATTCACAAATAAAGAAGACCCCACAAGGTAAGTCATTCTGATTCATAATCAAAATTTTTTTTATCATTATTTCTTTATGAAAAAGCAATGTAACATTAGGATGTTCATTCAAAAAGTTCAACATTTTATGGAAAAATAATTTTCATAAGAATAAAATATGAATTTCTCTTCAGAATTTTTAAATATTTTATTTTTAGGGAAATAATTACTAAAGAACAGAGCATGATATTTAAGACAGTTGTTTCTAGTGTTTTTATTTCAATCTTATATATTCATTAGAAAAAAGAAAATAAGATGCATAAATTTATGTCTATTTATTTATATCTGTGTAATTAGTATGTATATATACACACACACAAGAAAAAGATAGGATCACTATGTATTCATGTATTGCTCTTGCAATCAGAATTTTATGTCAAATCTAAAATCGAATCATTAAAAAAATACAAGGGTGCCCTATTTTAACTACAATATAAAACAGAATAAAATAAAGGATAAAATTCCCAATTCATAAAACTCTGGATAGCAACTGCACTGAAATTATAGACTGAAGTGAAAACATAATAAATCAATAAAATAAGCAAGAGTGAAGTTACCTCCCTTTTAAAAGAAATGGTAGATATGCAGTATGGTATAACGTCTGAAGTAGTAGAGTCATTAAGAGTGTATATCAATCCTGCTGTGTTCAGGAGCTGTTCATAGGCAAGTTATGCTTATTGGACATGGCTACAAGGAATATAGCAAAACCTGCAACAAGGGGCAATGGATTACCAAGAAGTCAGACAAGTATTGTTGGGAACATGACATCATACTTCCATGGCCCAGGTGAGGTGAAGTAACCAATAAAGTATTAACAATGACACTGTTGTTGGCTGACAATTACAAAGCACCATAAAATGCACAGTACAGTGCATTGATTGATGGGTTTAGTGGCAATAGCATTGCACTGGAATGTGATATGATGTAAAATCCAAAGTTGACTTTTTACTATCCTTGTCAGGAGTCATATTCTTGCAAAATGTTCATATTCAATGGTAGACCCTTGCTACTGTTCCTTGAGAACAACCTACAACTGTTGTTACCTTGCAGAAAGAGTGCCTATATATTTTTTTTAACACAAAAACAGTTCTATGGTCAAATGGCATTAAATCTGATGTGTAATCTGTAGCTACATTTCCTCTTTATTATATCAACTGGCCATTTCTAGCAAATAAAAAATAAGCATACATGAAAAAAAAGTTTTATATATTATTCTCTCATTAAGAGGAAAGAGCAAAGGATTTTTGATTATTAAATTATTCTTTGAGCCTTTGTAAAACGTTTGAAGTTTTGTTTTTCATGTGTAGGGGTACCATAAATTAGTATAGGAAATTTTAGCATCTTTGTGATTAAAAAACATTTATTTTTGTAAGAATTACCAAATCAAATCCCCCCACCCCCTTGACACAATTTATTTAATTTCATGAAATTGCAAAATTAAATTTTGTCCTGCTTCATGTTTGTATTAGTTATACACAGAACTCCTTGGAAAATTTAAATCAATTTTTTCATTTTTCTGTAAAACTGAACCCCCAGTTATCAAAAATATGGTCTGAATTGTAGAATAAAAAAAATTCAATAAAACTTACTAAATTATCATTATTACTAAGACATTTAATTAGAAAAGCTTTTATGGACACTTAAAAAAATTTTTTTTTCCGATGAATAATGAATTTTTACAAGAACTGTTTTTCTTTTTTTTTTTTTTTTTTTAAATTAGAATAATTTATAAAGTTTTAAAATTCTGTATTAATTTGTACTTGTTAAGGTGATATTGTCATTGCAATTCAGTAACACCCAATATTTTAAAAATAATTTTTTGTGTGTATAAATGGGCTAATTTTTGTAAATACAAACTACATTATAAATACACTACATTATCTGAAAATAAGAGTGTTAAATTTAAAGCCAAAGTACCTAAAATTCAATATTAGGAAAATATTCTCTGTAATTTTTAGATGTCTTTATAAAAAAAAAAAAAAAAAAAAATGAAACTTCTGGCTGTTAATACTTAATCAAAGCACATGTGTTAAAAAATACATTTCTGTGATATTTTAAACTAAAAGAAATGTTTGTTTCAAATAAGATAATATTCTTTAAATAAATTTCAGAAAAGTACATTTTTGCAAGATTTTTTTTTTTTTTTGTTAATAGAGAATCTATATTGCGCTGTCAGATGGATAAAAATCAATAGTTTAAATAAAACATTCCTTCCAATCAATTTAGTTTTAAAATACAGCAAAGTATTTTGCTTACTGGAAATATTAAAATTAATTTTTTTTGCTTGAATGGAAAACTACAATAAAAGCATCAAGGAAATTTTTTTTAAAATTTATTTCAAACCTTAACTATGACATTTCTTTGGAGGTATATATGAGTATGTTCTATTACAATGTCTTGTGAATTAAAACTTTTTTCTTTTCTTTTTAGATTATGGTCGATTCACTGCCATCTATTTCCTTATCTGAGGGAGTGCAGATCGCTTCAATAAGTCCCGGTTTATCTTTCAAAAAAAAAAAAAAAAAAAAAAAAAAAAATACTGAAGTTTTCCTTCAGCTACGATTTTAAGGGTAGGCTATATGGTAAGGGAGAGAACTCGAGTTTAATCTGCGCAATGTTACTGCGGTAGCTATTATAAGTAGATTCGAGCTTTGGCTATTATACTAATTTTAGTCTCTGCTCAAATGCAGTAAAATATGTACCTACCCTACAAACTACAATATTTTTTAATTTTGAAACTGAACCAACAGAGAAAAAAATCCATTCAAGAGTCACGTGTTATTTAGAAAGCTGCTCCTGCTCCAAATGAGGCCATATTAATATTTTCTTTTTAAAAAATCAACTGTGATTCTCCTCATTCCCAGATTTTTTTTTTTGTTTCCAACATGATTTACATGTTTAGATTTCTTTTTGTTTGTATGGATGTGGAAAAAAGAAAGTTACAATTATTTTTTTTAAGGTAATTGAACTTGTAATTTTCTTTTAGTATGCACATCACTGAATGTTGCAAATGTATTTCATGAAGACTGATCAAAACACGTTCTGACACCCCCCAACTCCTTGGTCTCCTGTAGGAAACTTTTCTTCCTAAATTCTAATTTGGATAAATGTAAATATTCATTTTCATAATTATTTTTATTCATGCAAAGAGCATAATTGTTTCTTTGTATGACAGCTGCATTTTGAACCAAGGGACCAAATGCTGTCTGACAGCATAAATACTTAATTTTCATCTTGTAATCTTTTCCAGGGTATAGCTTTGTCTGGTACAAAGCCAAATGCCAGCAAACAAGGATAATATGCCGATTCTCGTATTAGCAGTGATCTGACCACCTAGAAAAACATCCAACATTTAGACTTTTTTGTCTGGGCTTAAACTGGCACCAATGAGAAAATGATGAACTAGTTCAGTCGTTTAATATTTTTTTTAATTATTTCAAAACTTAAAATTCCTTCATTCACCTTAATGTTAAAATAAGAAACCATGAATAAAGTCTTGGCTGATTTTAGTATTACAACATGGTGAAGAAGTTCAATGAGAAAACAAGTAATGCAACATTTCAAGAAACAGGTGATAAAAGTAAAAAATTGCAGTTAGCCCTCAACAAATGTTAGACAAATTTGCATTTAAAATCCCTCTTCCTGCTTATATCATTTCAATGTTGTACAAAGGAAAGAAAGGTTTTTATCAGTTATTTCCTGCTGAAGTCCCCTCATTGACCAAATGATAAGCTTACTTGCATGGAAAAAGATATTACACATATGCTACTCGGATTACTCAAAGCTTAAAATCAAGTCATAAAAATTTGTTTTGTAATTTAGCAAAGAGAAAAAACTAGATGAAATATAAAACTTTAAAGCAAAAATGTTAAATTCAGATTCCCTTAACACTTATGAGGATACCAATGACAACTTCATATTTATATAAATTCAAAGTTTTAGCAGGAGACCATTTATAAAAGATTTCTAAGACAATTTTTGTCAATGTTAAACATCTTGAGATCCAGAAAATAGATTTCAAAAATAAAACACTAGTATTAATCTTTTGGCATATACGCAAGTATGAATTTGTGTGTGTGTGTGATTTAACTGAAATCAGTAACTTTTTGTTGTGTAACTTGTACATAGATTAATGTTGTGTGCGTATGTGTGTGAGAGAGAGATTTAACCAAATTCATCTAATTCAAGTATGAAATTTAAATTTGGAAATATTAAATGTATTTTTATATAATACTAAAAACGTTTTCTTAAACCGGGACCTTTAAAACATTCTTTAGTAGAATTACTTAGTTATTAAATAAACTAAGATAATTGTCAAACTTAAAATTAAATCTTAACCTTTAGCACTCTGTAGGTGACTATTTTCGCCAAGCAAAATGTTAGTCTTGCCAATGCAAGCTGAATTTGAATTTCTTGGTTATGTGGTCATATCCTTCTATGGCAACATCTAAAACAATCTTGGCTGAAAGTGAGAGCCAGGCTACTGCAACTTCAAATATATAGAATATATAAAACACTATATTTTGATGGGATTCCATATACAGGAAGTAATATTTATAAATGATGCAGAGTGCTAAATGTAAATGAACATACTTGGTTTTGTAAGAGGATCAACAGTCCTAGCATGGTCTGTGATATAGGATTTTTGTTTGTTTATTGTATGCGTTGTAGTTCAATTTCTGCATAAGCAATGCAGAAATGACTCCAGGTAAGATTACGTATATATTAAATTTGTACATGCTGATACAAACATTACGTAAGATTACGTATATATTAAATTTGTACATGCTGATACAAACATTACGTAAGATTACGTATATATTCAATTTGTACATGCTGATACAAACATTACGTAAGATTACGTATATATTCAATTTGTACATGCTGATACAAACATTACGTAAGATTACGTATATATTCAATTTGTACATGCTGATACAAACATTACGTAAGATTACGTATATATTCAATTTGTACATGCTGATACAAACATTACGTAAGATTACGTATATATTCAATTTGTACATGCTGATACAAACATTACGTAAGATTACGTATATATTCAATTTGTACATGCTGATACAAACATTACGTAAGATTACGTATATATTCAATTTGTACATGCTGATACAAACATTACGTAAGATTACGTATATATTCAATTTGTACATGCTGATACAAACATTACGTAAAAGATTACGTATATATTCAATTTGTACATGCTGATAAAACATTACGTAAGATTACGTATATATTCAATTTGTACATGCTGATACAAACATTACGTAAGATTACGTATATATTCAATTTGTACATGCTGATACAAACATTACGTAAGATTACGTATATATTCAATTTGTACATGCTGATACAAACACACAAATCCAAAAGCATTTTGATTCATTTCTCTCATCTATCCAATAGTGATATTTGGCTGGAAGGAAAAGTTCTTATGGTTTGTAGAACATTAAATTTATTTAGAAACTACAAGAACTTTCCTTCCATCCAAATAAATCATTTTATTTACATATGTATATAGATATATCACTAGATGTACATATTAAATATAATTTGTTAAAACAGTTCAGCTCTATTACATCACAGAAGGAAATCATTACCTTCCTCACAATTGTTAGATGAATAAAAGCATAAAAATATATGCCTGAGAACACTGATTATTTCTCTCTGCTAGAGCAGAAAACAACATATCAATAGTACTGTACAGAAAGTTTGATAACACTGACAAAACTTGATTATTTCCTCACAGAAATATATATATTTTTTTTTATTTCCTAATAAAAAAAATCTTGGCTGAACCAGGACAAATTTGTATTTGTACTGTATTTTACATGTAAGAAGACTATTCATACAATGTAACTTATTTTTCATATTTTTTAAACGGACTGTATATAGATTTTAAGACCAAATATGTTCAAAGTCTTTAATATCTAAGAAAATTAAATACTATCTTTCAGTATAAAAAGACTAACATACACACTTTAATATTATTTTTAGATCTTGTAAATAGCTGGCTTTTCCCCAGGTGTTCATTTTTTTTTTGTAATCTGCTCTACACACTCCCTCTTCTGACATAAGGTGATTGGTACCATACTTATTTCTCTTAACTGATCTCAAACTCTTTCTTGATTGTATATAAACACCCTGTCACTCGTAAGTTTTTTTTGTATTTTTTTTTTAACTTTTTGCATAAATTAAAAAAAAATTTAAATGAAATTCAGCTTTGTCTTTTTTATGAAAAAAAAAAAAAAAAAAAAAAAATTATCAAGCTATTTTAAATGTCCTTTATTACATCCTCTGTCTGTGTGTGTATAATAACAAAAATTTACAAATGAATTTGAATTCTATGTGATTATTTGCCACATATTGATTATTTATAGGTTAGAAAATTTATTTAAATTTTGTACTGAATATATAAATGAATAACTGAGAAAAATTAGTTAACTATCAATTTAAATTTGAAGGTACTAGCAAAAGATTTACTGTATTACTGAGAAGCCATTTTTTAAATTTATCAAAATTGAATCAAGTGTTTATAGCATTATTTTCTTTTGAGGTATCACATGTTTTAAACCTTAATTTCATTTGGCCATAACCCACCAAATAAGAACCATTGTCTATCTGGCACCAACCTTCCAAGGCAGATAAGTGTTTCAGTGCAAATGCCCAATGTGCAGGTGTCTTGCAGGTGCAATGTAAGTAATAGCTAAACTGTAATTATGTAGACTAGGCTCCACAAACAGAATGCAGTATTATGGAGGGAAAAAAAAAAAAAAAAAAAAAAATCACTACCAACATTTTAGAAAGTGGGGAGAAAAAAAAAAGCATCAACAGCACTGTCAAAATGGAGGTAATTTTATTCAGTAATTAGGTACATGAAGGTGTATCTACAGCACACAGCAATGGACATTAGCATTCACTCATTGCCAACACACAAGGAGTTGATGAAAGTGGTCATGCAGCAGCAAGAATTGAGTCTATAACAATTATTCAAGCTGCTTCTCCTTTGTTTATTACATACAAAAGGAATGGCCAACTTATAAAGAATATTTAGGGCAGCAGTTAAGGAGCAAACAATAGTTGCTCCAGTTAAATTATTATTCTATAAAAATTAAAGAGTAAAAAAAAAACAACTAAGAAGTTGCTCTGCATGTGTCAGCTCAAAGTTGTTGCCTAAATGTAGTTTAGAGGAGATGATTAGCTTGGAGAAAAATGGCTCTGGTAAGAATTGTAAATAATCAATTTCTAACAAAAGCTGCGGTAAGAATCAAACTGAAGAGAAAGAGAAAAGAAAAGATCACACAAGTGAAAAGAATTTCAAAATTTACTTTATAATTCATGGAACAAATAATCATACTTGCTTATTTCTCTTCATAATCCAATTTCCATACAAAAATTACTTGTATACTAAAAAGGAATTTAACTTGGTAGTATTATTTTAATATTTATTTTATCAATCTCATTTTTCAAAAGTTAAAATTTGACTAGGAAGAGGGAAAAAATTGTTTCTTGGCATAGAAAAATTTGAAATTAACTATGAATTAGGAAATTAACAGTTGGATACATTTTTAAGTCACAGTTATTAAACAGCTGTTAAAACTTCACCAGAAACTTTTTCTAAAGATGTCTTGAAAAGAAGCATAAAGAAAATATCAATCTTCAACCCATTTATACCTTTTTTTCTTGTATGATTTTATTAATTTTTCTGTTTAAGCATTTTGTACCCTTGTTCCCATTAATATAATGGAAGAAAAACAGGAAAATAATTAGTCTGTTTTGAACCATGTGAATAGACAATACAAATCTGTACCTTGTCTGGTAACATCCAGCATTGTTGGTTGATATTAGTACCCTTCAAATTCACTAAAGATGAAGAAATTTCCATATCTTAGAATATTGTACGTGTTCTATCAAACAAATTTTTTTTATGATAGTAAGAAATTAAACAAAGAAGGGACCAAAAAAGAAAGATAAAAAACAAAGAGAAAGTAAGATTTTTAAAATTTCATTTTTTTATCTATGCTGAAGAAGAAAAGTTTTGGAAGGATCTCTCCCTATTTTAAGTCATTAATTTTCTATAACATACTCTCTAAATAAAGAGAGAGTAGCAGTCTTGTTTTTTGCATATTTTGAAAAGTTTTTGCATTTTTTTTTAACACTTTTAAAAATCTTTTTATTGTTGTTGATATCAGATAGTGTAACTTTAAAAACAACTCAATCCAAAATGCTTATTCACAGATGGAATAAGAAGCAAAATTGTTGTTAAAGTCAGATTTTTTTTTTTACCAACAGGAAAATATAAAGCCCAACTGAATCAGTTCTTAGAATGACTCCTCAATTCTTTGGCTGAAAGTTTTCATGTTGAAGCAATTTTTTTTTTCTTGGAAATTTAAAAAAAAAAAAAAAAAAAAAAAAAAAAATTCACATTAGATTTACAAAAAATGTTGTACAGAATGATGAATAGAAGTCCAATTCAGTTTAACATTCCTGGTACTCCCAAAGATCTTTCTCATAGCCTTCATGCACATGGTCTAAAAGTACTTTGCGTCGACTCTCACAATACCTGAAAAATGAAACACGGATTAATATCACATAGCACTCTGCAAACACATTTCAAACTATATTCACTCAGCAACAGGAAAGCATAACAATTCTGACAATTTTCAGTTTAAGAAGCATATTTACAATAGCTATAGTTAAAAAAAACAAAATCTAATATAAAATCTCAGTTGACATTGAGGCTAACTTTTAAAAGTAGCACACTCTCCTGACAAATTTTTGAAGCTTTTCAGTTTTATGAGGGAAGTCTGGAATCAAAAGCACATCACAAAGCGTGTGTGTGTGTGGGGGGATATCACACATTAATGTGCTATAGAAACAAAAAAATGTTCTGAAAACACTCACACACAGAAGTATGTTTCAGATCTATTATGGTGAAAGTAGCAATGAATATTTTACTAACTAAACTTACCTTTCTCGGAAAGTCAACACAATTTGGCAATGGTACCTATGTCATCAAGCAACTCCAGGAAATTGTGGAGAGGATCTATGTTGATGACATAGGTTTTTCATAACAATAATTGTAAATAAAAAAAATTAACATTCTTTACCAAGTATTTCAAAAAGTAGGACTTAGGATAAAATTTTCCAAAACAAAAACATATCTGGAATTGGAATGAAAGCAGTGATGATACCCTAAATCTATCATAATTCAGAATGTGGAATTAAATACTAAACACTTCAAATACCTCATCATATATAACAAATTTAGTATAGGAGGTAAAGAAATTGAATGTGGAATAAGCCATTCTAGTCGTAGTTTTGTTCAACACTATAAGATACTGTAAAACTAAGACATTAACCTAAAAACTCAAATCATGTTCTTAAATAACCTTATCAGATCTAGACTCATGGACGTCAGTCAGAAGTGTCTAAACTATCAGTTATATACAACAGTTTTCTCATATCAATGATTAAAATTGGCCCTTTGGGTCTTAGAGAAGGCTGCACTTTGTCAGATCTCACAGACTGGTGGATATGACTTTACCAAATATCACTTTAAGACTTTCAAAAGCAGCACTAACTAAAATAGCACATAACTAAAAGAGGAAAATATAATATATCAAAATATTCACTTTCCACACTATCTTTAACAAAAGGTTAGAAAGAAAATTTCCATTAATACTAGAAATAATAACAGCTAGTGAACTTCAAAAGTTTATTTTCCTGAAAATCTGTTTTCAGAGAATGATTTTATGAATTTCAACCAACAGTAATACTAACTGTATGGCCAAGGAATGCTGAATATTTCCTGTACGGAAATGGTTAATCTTACCATTTAACGAAGCTTATATTAATTTTACAGAGACATACACAAATATATTTTGACATTTTGAATATTTAAAGAATCAATTGAACTTAATTTAACATGGCAACCAGTTGGAGAAAAACTTTATGTGCATGAACAGAGTGAGATACTATCAAGTGAGCTCGAAGAGTGTGTGACTCATATCTTCATCTTGTGCATTTATTTTTTTTCAGATGACTAAAAAAGAAATCCCATTTTGTCAATTCTTTATGGTACATATTTAGTCCCTTGCAACTTGTAGCATTTTACAAAGCTAAAACTGTTACTGAAATGGTGTGGGCAAGACAACTGCGGCTAATGTGTACCTTAAAAGATATATTCTAATCAAAACCACATTAATCAAATATAATAACTTGTAGGAAATGATATAATTTGTCTCTCAAATTTTAGTCTCATTTACAATTTCTAATTTACACACATTTTAATTAAAATATAAGATACAATAAAAATGCCATGAATTTTTAAAAAAATTAAATTAAAACTATTAGACTGGGTGCCAGTCACTCAATTTAATTTTTTTAATAAAAAGAACCCTATGTTATGCATATTTTCTATATTCGGAAATTTATAGACAGCACATGATAGAGAGAGAGTGTACGCGAGAGAGAGTGTGTGCGATAGAGAGAAATTTACAAAAACATGGATAATAAACAGATATTAATGTTAAATATTTTTCAAATCATTAACATGTAGATTAATTAGTTATGAGACTTGGCTCAACCAACAAAATTGTAAAAAGTTTCCAATGTTTGGTTAGATTTTGGACAAGTAACTTAAGCTGAAAATTTTTCTCTAGCGCCTTCATAAGAAAGAAAGAAAAAAAAAAAAATCAATTACAAGATATGCATTTTCATGTGCTTTGTAAATGGATAGCAGAATCTCATAGTGAAAGGCTTGGCAAAAGGACAAATACTGCTATGGGTTACAAGGGATAGGTTGTGGAGAGCCATGATCATGCACATCCTGAAGGGATATGGTACAGAGAAGAATCATCACGAGAATGTTTTCTCCAAATACAATTTTTTTTAACTCTCATATACAGAAATGTAAAGATTTTTCAAAATTAAAATTAACCATTTTATAATTAACTCAAATCTCAACAATACTAACAACCATAGGACTTAGACATTTACTTACCTATATTTGTCTTGCACTTTCTGTTTAATATCTGCTAGCATGTCTGAAGTGATGTCTCTCTCAAGATATTCAGATAACTGTTCTGTGGCAATCTCTAAATCCTTTTGGTTTTCCTTCAAGTGTAAAATCAAAAGTATTATATTTTGATAAAGTAAAGAGAATTGCATTCAATATTATAATTTCCTCTTTGGCAAGAATTATTATTCTAAGTTGTAATGAATTTATAAGATTCTAACAGTTTTATACAAAAAGAAAGTTTGAGAAAATTTTGTTTTCTCCTGAGAATGCTAAACAGAAAAAAAAAAAAAAAAAGAACTTACTTCAAATATAATGGACTGATTATTCTTCTTTAAATAAAATGCAAATACATATGTGTACATAAGTGTCTGACGGCACTGACATAGTACATCAACTGCTTTCTTCAGAAACTGGACTTCAATCCATGACATGTTGTGCTGTTGCATTTCTTCCATCTTCACCTTAACCAAGGCATAGAGCTTGAAGATAGAGGAAAAAATATAGTCTATATATACATTATATATATATATATATATATATATATATATATATATATATATATATATATATAAAACAAAACATTTTGTAAAGAACACAGCATACATTTCAGGCAACAAGGATAATATGAAAAAAAAAATATAAAAAAAAAGAATAACTCACTTTGTGTTCAAATTTTAAACTCTGCATATGATTCATGTATCGGTTGCAATAAAACAAGTAACGTTGTAATGCTGCCCGTGATTTCTAAAATAAAAATATTAAAGATTTGGAATAGATTGAAATAAAAAGATATATATATATATATATATATATATATATATATATATATATGTTCAGTTAAAGTCATTATTCAATTTTCTTTTAACAATTAATTCTGTAATAGATCTTAAGGTATTTATGAGAAAATATTACACTTGAGCATTGAGAAAAAAGTTATTGAAATTCAAAATTAAGACATGTACCAGAGAGGAGGATCAACATTTATCAAAGCATAGATAATTGATTATTTCTATTATTGCAGTATGTTTGACTAAAATTGATCTCATGAGAAAAATTGTTGAATTATGTAAAAATAAATAGATACAGGTCACAGAGTAGTTGTAAATTTTATTTTCTGCCTACTATAGAGATTAGGGTTAGTAAATTCTGTTTATGTAGTAAATGAAGAGGTTGGTTTTTAAGAAATTTGAAGCAAACTTTACTATAGTAAAGATGAAATTTTGCAAAGTATGCAACATTTTTTTCAAAAATTATTTAATATACATTACTTTATAACTTAAGAAGATATAACTTAAGATATTAAGAATCTATATATCTATACATACACGCAAAAAAAACAAAACACACACATTATATATATATATATATATATATATATATATATATATATATATATATATGAGAGAGAGAGAGAGAGAAAAACAGATTCTGCTCTTAATTATCAAGTTAGATTCAGGTCTCCAGAGTCATTACAGTAGCAAACTTCAATTGCTTTCCATACTTCATTTTTAGAGCAAAAATCTATTGAGCTATTTTGGCTTCAGGATTTTATTAAATAATTTTTTTTATTTTTCCTCTTTAAATTTATACATGAGTATGCTGTAATCGGGATTTCATTATCTTAACATTTATAGAGTTTCTTCATAGTAATTTGTATGAAAAAAAAAAAAAAGATTCCACAATGTATGCACAGAAAAAAAAAAAACTTTTTAAAAGTCAGATAAAAGAAAAACCAGAATAAAAAATATCTGAAGTTTTTCTTAGGAAAAGGCTGGGAGAAAATTTATGCAATTTGAAAAGCTGTGGTCACTTAACATGACTTGTACAAAAACTGCTGAAAAAAATTTATCATCACATGTGAGAAAATAATTTTTTTTCATTGATATAAGAAATGTATACAATGCTAAGATGATTAAAACCAAATGAATAACTTTTTAAGAAAATTATCTAGTTTCTATAGAAAATTTGAATATTTACTTTAAATAAAAAACACTTGACCATAAAACATGCAACTATTATGTAAGGGTCAATTAGATTTATAATTAAAAAAAAACAAAAAACAACTCATCAAAGTTTAAAAACAAAGAAATTAAATGTTGCTATTATTTAGTTCAGTGGCTTGGGTGGAAGAAAAGACATTGATCTTACCTCCTGAGCATCCCTAGCTTTCTTTGCCTCTTCTTCATCAAATCTATTGCAGTTGTACCTGGAATATAGATATTTGAATAAACAACAGTAATTTTTTTTTTATCATTTCACCCCAACCAAGGCAGCAATAAAGCTACTAAGAGGCAAGAGGTTACTGAATGCTAGAGAATATTGGGACATACACACACATGTGAGCAACAAAAAACAAAAACACTATTAAGGAGATAGAACAATAAAAGAACAACAATTAAGACAGAAGATAACGAATAACACTGGATTAAAATTTTTGAAGATGACTAAGAAACAAGAAGGCAAAAGAGTTCCATAGGAGAAAAGTACAATGAAAGAGACTATTAATACAGAAACTACAGTTGCATCTAGCCATTTTAACTGTAAAATGATGAAACCTTGCTGCCTATTCAGTACTTAAATTCATAAAGTCTAGGTAACAGAGAAAAATTCACCTGAACAATTATTAAGTATTTATAGAAAAAGAACAAGATACATTATAGTGGTGGGAAAGTGACATTGCAGGTTCTTCAGATTTTTTCAAGAATCTCTAAATATATAGCAGGAGCACAAGACCAGATGTGGCAGCAATATTCAAAGCAAGGGTGAATGGTAGACTTATAAATATGTAAGATGGATTTTGGCAAGAAAAATTGTTTAGCAAAATACAGGGAACCAGCAGACCTAGCAACTGATTCAATATAATCCTTCTACTTCATGTCAGTGGAAAACATTAGCCCAAGAAGGTGCAATGAGTCAATCTCCTGTAGGTTAGTATCAACCATGCTGATTGACATTAAAAAAGGTTTCATTTGGGAGGTGTTAAAATTAACTTGCTACAGTTAACAGATTGTAGGTCAATTTTGAGATCAGCTGCCAATTTGACCTTATTGAACCAACAAAACTTACTATTAAGACACGAGTAAATAGTGGTGTCATCAGCATATATACACATTTGAAAATGTCATTTATGAAAATTCGGAACAATGTAAGTCCAAGGATAAGAGCCACAGTGAACACCTGCATTAATGCAAAATATCTAGAAGAGTTGCCATTCAAAATACATTTCCTTTTGTGATTTGATAAGACTAAATCAGTTCAAAAATTTGTCCAGAAATATAACATTTCAACTTGTGAAGAAGACAACTACACCAAACCCTGTCAAATGCCTTAGATATATCCAAAGCAACAGCCCGAGGTTCACCATTCTGAAGCTTAATAGACTCTCAACAATAATCATTTATACATCAGCAGTTGACCTAGAGAAGTCATTATTTATCAGTAAGATGGTGAGATGCTTAACGAATTCAGAGTTAGTTAAAGCCTCTAGTACTTTGCCAAAAAGAGAGATTGTTAATAGGCCAATAGTTACAAGGATCAGATGGTTTGCCAGAGTTCTTAAAAACTGGAAGTACAGAGGATGATTTCCAGCAAGCAGGAAAACAAGAATCAGCAAGGTATTTATTGTAGAGAGAACAGGAGCCAGTTTGGGAGGGTATTTCTTAAGAACTATTGCATGGATACCATCAGGTCCACGTACTTTATGAGAATCCAGCATAGACTGAGTTATATGCATATCACTCAATAGAGACTTGGTTTTAAATGGAAAATCAGGCAAAGATACTCCAGATGAGTTAAGAGTAGAATTGGAAGAGAATTTATGAGCAAAACATTCTGATTTATAAGCAAATGTTAACACTACAAATTGGGTTAAGAGAGGAGAAACAGACGACTTACACTTATTTAATACACTATTACAGAACCACCAGTAGTCACAAGAACCAAATTTGTTAGCAGCTATATGGTGCCTCATTCTATCAACTAACAAAGATTTGCTTTTTTGAAGACAATTATTGCAAGCAGACACAAATAGATGTCTATTGTGATAAGAACTATCACAATGGCACATCCCAAAAAAGTAATTCCTATGGGTTATAGCAGCTGAATAGGCTGGTGTGAATCTAAGAAAAGATCATGGTTTCACCTAACATTTACAAGAAAGTACAAACATATCAATGCCGAGTTTTAATCAAGAAGAAAACTGTGGCATAATTCTCAAGAGGAAGGTTAAGAATAACAATCCAAGGAGTGTCTTTAATAAAATCATGAAATGAATCCCTGGTAACAGAAAAAAGTCTTGTGAATAGGAAGTTCCTTTCTAATAGATGACTCAACAAGAAATACCAACAGATACTATAGAGTGATCTGAATTGCCAAGAGGAGTGATGCTCTACAAGAGCTAGAAGAGGAGGTAAGGAACAAATCAAGTGAAGAAGAATGTTGATCAGATTTATTAGGGAAACAAGTAGGGAAAATCCACTGAGAAAATGGAAACAAAGTCAAATTACTGGCAACATCAGTAATATTAGAATGCTTAAGCTACTTAGCATTAAAATCACTAAACACAAAAATGTGCACAGATGAATGTAGAGAGAGACATTTCTTTATGAATAATTTTGTTTAATATATTACAGTCCTGAGAAAAAGGAGAGTGATAAAAGGAAAAAGATATCACTAACAGAGTGCAATAATAAAAGTCAAAAACACAAGAAAGAATCATCTGGCAACTCAAGCGACAATTCCCTTGAAATTGGGAGATTTTCCTGAATATAAACACCAAGGCCCTGCATATGTATCCTAGAAACTTTTCAATGAAGAGGAAGACCTGGAGAATATTTCAAGAAAAACTGGAATGAATGCCACGGACATTAGAGAAAGAAAGTTTGAGGGAAATAGGTGATCTTTTATTTATTGGTTTACTCTATTTCTTTTGATTGTATCTGCCATAAGATTTTGTTTTAAAAAAACATACTTCATAAACTTTGGGGAACTACAACTTGCAATAAAATAGTCTTTATTATTTTAAGTATTACAAAGTATATAATTGCATAACACTTTAATTATAGAAGCACTTAATAAAGTTAATGTACAAGTGAAAAAAAAAAAAAAAAAACTTACCAGGAAGAACCATGAGGCTCCCATGGCCCTAGACACACCCAGCAGAAATCTGCTTTGCAATTCTGATTTTTGCATACCATGTGATTACAGCCCCCATCTTTTTCTATAGTCACATGGCATTTGGGACATTCCTGAAAATGAAAATTAAATTTGTATTACAAAATCTTTCTATATTTCTGAGATGAGGTATTGTAACTATTTACATTGTTTGGACTGTTGTCCTCATCTTTATCACATTTGGCTGTTGTACACTCTGGCCTTCTTCTTGAATTTCAAATCAAACCCTTTAATCCATGGGGTAGAGTGTTCAAATCCACATGCCATGCCTTTGGGTATCAATGTAAATAGAGTAAATACAACAAAATATGACAATGATTCATTGGCAAAACATATATACATACAAGTAACCCAGCTAACCTAGAAATTCTAAGGAGGGTAGTAGAACCCTGATGGAGGAAAGACTATTGAAGCATCTTGGTAACAACAACACTGTGCATACACCAAGGCAGACCCAAACAGACCTGGATACAGCAGCCCGCTGCAGCTCTCAGGCAAACCCTCGGTCATCTTGGATCCTCTCCTTGCCACTGAAACCGTCTCTCTGAGAGCTAAGTCCATGTGGCTAGGACTGTGCAATCCTACCACCACCTCAAACAATTCTGAACACGGTCTCTGTCTTTCCTATCATTTCCCTTTTTCTTTCTCTCAAAAACAGGGACAGGCATAGGATAATGCTGGCAGCACTTAGTTCAAAGCCTGCACGCGGGTGGAGTAAGCAAGATAACCGTTTTCTAGTGCCCCTGGGACTACACATCATCTCATGTTCTCCTCGTGTGACTGGCAGAGCTTTTTCAAGGAGGGGAACTGCCTGCCTCACATGAGGAGGGGCCTATAAAAGGTGGCCTAAAAGATGCTGGTTCCAACCCAACTGGCCAGGAAATCGCACCTGGTTGGTTGTCCCTTATTGCAGTCAACAGAAAATGGAAAACTTTTGTTCTTGTTACTCAGAATATACAAACCCTACTAGACTGTCCTGATCATATTAGACTACACCAAGGAACTGTGCTGGTCGCATCTGAACTCAAGTGCTACAACGTAGATATCGCTGCACTCGGAGAAACAAGATTCCCCAATGAAAGTTCTCCGAGGAGGGCGAGAGATATACATACTTCTGGAAAGGTCTTCCCTCCAGAGAAAGTAGTCCACAAAGTTGGGCTCGCTGTTCACTCAACACTTCTAAGGAAGCTCCCTTCTGTTTCGACTGGCAAAGTGAAAGACCCTCAGAATTCCTCTCTCCAATAATGTCTACACAACCATTTTCAGTGTGTATACCCCAACCCAGGATGCCAACAAAGAGATAAAAGATGCCTTCTATAAATCTCTCAACAGCCCTGCAAGTAGTACCTCAAACAGACAAAATCATCTTCCTTGGAGATTTTAATGCCCAAGTGGGTTCCAACACATCAGTCTGGGCAGGAGCCATTGGTTTGCAGGATATTGGGGAAATGAATGCTAAATGACGGTCTTCTAAGCCTCTGTGCCGAGCATCAGTTTGTGATTACCGATACCATTTTTTTCAACACTATCAAATACAAGTGTTCTTGGGTGCATCTGCACTATCGGGTATGGCACCTATTGGATTATGTAATCGTCTGTCAACGTGATTGAAAAGACGTCCTTCAAACTCACGCCATGTGTGGAACGGACTGCTGGACCAATCTGTGTATGATTTGCTCTCACATGAATCTCTCGCTTCAGTCTCCAGCTCGAAAAACCAAAGTCACCCCTACAATCAAAGTTACCTGTCTTGCACAAGCATCAGAAAAATGCTAACTTCAAGCAAATTTACTCAATGTCTGTCAATCACTCCCAGCACCTCCTACCGATGTTATTGATCAGCAAGAAATTGACAGACTATGGGATTCCATGATCCTAGCTATTCCACAAGCAGCTGAAACTACACTTGGAAAAACTCAGTTTGGTTCAATGAACCCATGGAAGTTATGCAGCCACTTCTGAAGGCAAAGAATCAAGCACAGGGCACTCACCTTGCACATCCACACTCTCGTACTCTCAAAACTGGCACCGGCTACAAGCAGAAGTACAATGGAAACTTTGGAAAGCTCAAAACAACCGTTGGCTCCACAAATCTGAAGAAACTCAACATTTTGCCAATGAAAACAAAACTTATGAGTTTTATGATTCCATTAATCATATCTTCAGCCCTTCTTACAATGCCATAGCACCTGTTCGTTCAGCTGATGGCTCTACTCTGCTCAAGGAAAAAGAAGAAATATTAGCACGATGGGCTTCAAGGAACTTTTGAACAGAGACATGCCAATCGATTCCTCAGCTTTAGACAAACTTCCGACTCTCCCAGGCCACCACAAGCTGGACTGTTCTGACATCAGATGAAGTTAACGTCATAAAATCCATAAGAAACAAGAAGTCCCCCGGTGATGATGGCATTCTGGGAGAGGTGTACAAGTATGGCAGACAGCACCTTGCATGATATCTGCATTCCTTTTTTGATATGTGCTGGACTAGCAGAATAATCCCTAAGCACTGAAAACATGCGAATATCATAAGCATTTACAAGAAAGGTGATCTCTCCATCTGCAGCAACAGCAGAAACATTTCCCTCCTAGATGTGGCCAGGAAGAGTCTAGCAAGTATTATGCTTCGCCGTCTTCTCATCTTTCTGACTGAGCGAATTCTGCCAGAGTCTCAATGTGGCTTCAGACCTAATGTCGTACACTCAACATGAGATTCGCCACTCATCTACTACTCAAAAAAAGCAAGGAACAACAAAAAGAGATCAACTTTGATTTCATTGATCTAAACAAAGCGTTTGATACAGTCAATTAGGAGACTGTGGCTTTTGCTTGGCAAATTCGGCTGCCCACTGACTTTTCGGAGTCTTTTACGCCAATTTCATGAGGATATGCTTGCTAGAGTATCCATCTGGGGATCCTCATCAGTACAGTTCAGTGTGCATATGGGAGTTAAAGAGGGCTGTATTCTTGTTCACATGGTCTTCAACATCTATCTGGTTGCTGTGACTCTTCTCTCTTGGTTACATATAGAACCCAACAACGGAATATGTATCAGATATCACTTTGAGTGAAGCGTCTTCAATACGCAATGTCTCAAAGCTTGGACTGACCTCTACCATTCCTGTCTACGAACTGCAATATGTCAACGTTGCTGCCATAGTTTCTCATGAGGAACTCTCAATACAACAGTGAGACCTCATTGCATCAGATCTATTCTCACCTTGGCCTTGATATCAACCCAAACAAAACAGAGGTCATTCAAACAGCTTTTAAATGACATGATCTGGCAGCTTGGATGCATGTTGACGTCCCGTTGTCTAACATTAACTCATTCATCTACCTCGGCAGCATCATATCTGATAATGGACATATCAATGAAGACATCCTCTGGCAGATAAACCTTGCTTCTGCTTCCTTCGGGCGTCTCCACTTATGAGTCTTCTCTAACAGCAACCTGACTCACCACCAAAGTGGCTATCGAACTGTTGTCATTTCAACACAGCTCTATGGCTATGAATGTTGGAACCTGTATCACTGACAAATAAAACTCCTTGAGAAATTCCATATCTACTACCTTCGGTGAAACTTGCACGTTACTTGGAGAGATAAAATCCCCCACAGCAAAATTCTTCAGCACGTAGAAATTGTCAGCATTGAAGCCATAATCCAAAAACACCTACGTTGGGTTGGATGTGTGGATGTTGGGCCATCGTCTCTCAAAAAATGTATTCTTCAGAGACCTTGAAACCAATAGCCATCTACATGGAGGCCCACAGAAACGATTCCAAGACCATCTTAAGGGTGCTCTTATCTCTTGAATATTGACCTGAAACAATTAGAGAACCTCGCAAAGGATCACACCGGCTGGTAGTTTCTCTGCGTTGCAGGAGTTGCGTACTTCTAGGAGGAGAGATGAGGAGCACACAAAGAGAGGTAACGCCAGCGTCATCTGCAACTTGCTAATCCCACATCGAGATTGTTTCATGCAGATTGGACAGCTATCTCCCTTGGCAGCCTACAGAAGACGGATGGAATGTGTTATCTAGAATGTTCAAAAATCTGAACACCACCAGCACATTCAAACAATCAGTCACAATGACTTCATGCTAGCACAGCTATTGATGGTGTCAAATGTGATGTGTACCCAATTTCACCCACAAGGCTTAGGTCAACCTGCGGTGTAGTTTTCAGTCACTTTTCAAAGGTGCCGCATGCTGGGATTGTCCCCACTCCAGACCAATAACATCAGGAAGTGTCCTTCCTGACAAATCAAACATGGTGAGAAAGCAAACGTTCTAACTCTTTCACTATGCACCCTATATGTGTGCATATATATATATATATATATATATATATATATATATATATATATATTAGAGTGGCTGCTGACTCACAAAGCAAGTATGACAATCACTGACATGTCCAGTATGTAAGTTAAGCTCCTCCCCCCACAACACTGCATTCATCTGTTGTGTGAACAATGGTGGCTCATAAAGCCAGCCATCAATCTGTATTTCTTGTTACACATGTGGCATGTCAAATCATCTCCGATTGGTGGAAGTTGACTTTGAACATCATCACTTCCAATGTGTCTTTTTAAATGCCTTGTCATGCCTGACCTGGACTTGCACACACTGGTGCAGGTCAGGTCAGACCTGCCTTGGACAGACATATCCAATTGCATTGGGCACATACCCAGGTTGGCACCTCATGGCAATTTGGGGATGCCTTCCGAACCCCTCTTCAGTTCTGCATATTTTTGGGGTGCCTCATGGTAGATCTTGATGCCATCAGCAATACCAGCCCTTCAAGAAATCTGGTCTTCAGCTACAGTCTCTCAGTTATCTAGACCAATACTGCACTTCTAGAGAGAATCTTTAAGGCTATCTTTGTAATGAAGTTTTTGCTTGTGCTGTGGTCTTTTTTCCTCCCATTTCCATACATTGAGATGTGTGTGCGTGTATATAAATTAATATACAAGTTAAATTTTACATTGGATGCACACAAAATGAATTCAAAAGGTGGAGCCAACATGAAATGTCCTTTAATAATAAATACTGAAATCAAATGACCCTATCTAAATATTTCTGGCACTTAAAAGAAACCGATAAAACACCAACATGAAAATTAATAAGAAAAGCTAGAGCGTGTAGGTCATTAAATGACCTATGTCCTTTGTGCATACATAAAAAATTATACATTAAGTTTCTGAAAAATATAAATTTACTAAAAGAAATGAAAGCTTTTTGTATGCACTGTCAAGTATTTTCCGAAATAATTAATCTAAAAAAAAAAATATCAAGTAATAAGGAATAGAGATGAAACACACATTTTTATATCTGATCTTTAATTAATAATTAAATTCTAATATATTTATTTGTAAAAATACTGTAAAGTCTATTGGTTATTAGAAGGTTGAGTGGTACTTTAAATCTATTAGAATAAAATTTAAGTATTAATACGTCTTGAACATATTTAAATGACGTTTTTAGAAAGTCTGTGTATAAAAAATATGAATTAAGCAGATTTATGAAAATGCCTAAAATTTTTTTTTTATTTATCATTGAAAACCCAGACAACTCACTGAATAACGAAAGTATGTGTCTGTGAACAGACACCCCCACCCCACCACTTACTTTGTAAGTAACATATACTGGATACATAAGTTGCCTAGGGAAATTGAAACCCAACCACCCCTAAATTAAAATAGATTTTCTTTAACACCTTATAATATCAATATTGTCTGTGTTTATAAATAAGGTAGATTTCTTAGAAAGTTTATTCCTATCATCACTTGACAAGGGAACAAGACTTATGGTTTTTAAGTTTAATAATTAAATTTATAAATTTAGTTTCTGTTTTGAAACATGGAAATTGTCTGTGTCGTGATGGAATCATATTTTTAAAAAGAAAGTAATTTTAGATTGCTTGCATGTATGCGTGCATGTATGTATGTATACATACATACATACATACATACATAATTAAGTATAATAGACAATGAATGTCTGATCATGAGCCATTCTAATGATTTAATGAGCCATTTAATTTCTGGTGAAAATAAAGACAAAAATTGTCCAACTTTTGCATATATTCTTATTAAGTTGGTCCTAAGATTTCAGCTCATATGAACCATCCTCAGAGTGGTTATACAGCCATGAAACAAAGAAATCCACCATCAAAGATGATATTTTGTTGACAGAAGATTACTGTGTGACATTAACAGTTGTGGAATAGCATATGCAGATCGTAAGTTCATTATGTGGTTATATGATGTCATACCACACAATAGACTGAAGTATTACTGAACCAATGTCTAGATGCAATGTAATGTATTGTGAATAGTTTGAAATGTAATTTTGAGTGTGGGTTGCTTCGTTTTAATGTAGATGGCTGCCAATATCTGAAGGTTCTTTTTACTGTGTGTGTTATTGTCTTATCAACTAACGTCTAATATTATGTACATGGCTATGTTTTTAAGAAATGTTGCTTAATAGAATATATATAATTATTTTTTTTCTTTTTAGTTTGACTACTAAAATATTTTTATTGTTTTGAATCTTTAATTATTTTCATGTTTTATCATCTGCATTTTTATTTTATTATTGATATTTTTACTACTGATATTTTTTTATTATCAGATTATTATTGATTACCTTTAATATTTATTATCTTTTATTTTTATCATTAACATGATCCCTTTTTTATTATTACTATTATTGTTACTGTAGAAGTCAAATGAGTTAACTTCTAACATGGCTGTCTCCTTGTAAAGGCAGGCTACCTCATTTCTACCTCATTTATAGGAGAGTACCTGATACAGCAGGTGTATTAGTCTACTTTACTAGAATGGACCTGCCCAACACATTTGCACGAGTGGACTATTCACCAATATATCTCTCCATCAAATTACTCAGTGGAAAATTCAACTTGAAGTGACTATACCAGTCTACTTGTGTGTCAGACCACTTGCAAGCTAACCAATATTCTACAGTTACCATTTCTTCCTTATTTCTAATTTGTTTGTAAATGTGTGTGTGTGTGTGTATACAGTAATAAAAAGTAGGGTTTTTACGGGATTAAATATTTTTATATGTTTGTTAAATTTGCAATCTGTAGGGGAAAATTAGATGCTTTTTCAAATTGTTCTCGATTACATATCCTTTCTCTCATAAATGCCCCATTTCCTTTCATCTTTCCTTCCTTCTTTCTTTTTCTCCCAACATTTTTCCTGGTGTCTTTTTCTTTCTCTCTCTCATCTTCTCTTTACATGTGTACATAAAGTTAGTAAATGCAAACCAGATGATAAATTTTCATATATACATCAGCATTGCAAATTCGCTAAACTTTAAATTTGGATCGTATCATCATTTATTGTGTCTAATGTCACCACAAATGTATCCACACTTTTCCAGTGTCTAGTTGTTTAATTTAGGTCAATGAATCAGTAGTTGATTTATGCAACTGATAACTCATATTTATCTGTATCTCACTTATTTAAACAGTTATTTAACTTCTATCCTTTAAATTTTATTCCTCACCCTCACTTTAAGGCCTTTCCTGTTCTTCTATTACACCTCTATATAGAGCTTTTGCATATTTCTGTCTCATCCTTGTTTCTCATTCCCACACATATACTTTCACTGAAATTTTGTTTTTTTTTAACACCTGGAGATATATTTTCTGTTTTCTCTTTGAATTTGTAGGTCTGATGAATTGGATTGTGATTCCAATGTAATAAATTATAACCATGAAATATTAGTGTTTGAGCCTTTTATATTATATTCTTGTTCTGTCTTGCGAGCTCTACCTGGATTTTATCCTTGTGGAAATATACATACATACATATTAGGAAATGAATTAGACCGGATATTTTTAGTTTATTTGTTTAAAATAACCAAATAAAAATAAGCACATTTTTTTAACAGGATTTCTCAAATATTCAGGCCAATAGATATAAACAACCACAAATGCCTGCTTGGCTCTTTTGTGCCCACCCATTATGTTCTCCTGTCCAAACATTCATGGCCTCTACTCAGCTCATGTTCATACTTGAAAAGCTTAAGTTTAAATTTTAAATTACAGGTCAATGACCCAGTAAACCAAATGCAACACAAATTAGTCTGCAGTTTCATCTATCCTGATGAATTACTTATTACAAATTTCCAACCAACAAAGAGAGAACAATTAACACTAGCTCTCATATTCGAAAGAATATTAATTAGCTAGTGTCACTTGGAGAAAATAATACCTGCAGTTCAATAATTTAGTATTTTGCATACATATTTAAAAAGACCTTACACATAAATGAACAAAATTTCTAATGTTCTGAGAGAACAAAGTGGGAATCAATTTGCATCTTGTTATAATCTACTGTTACCTTTCTATATTCCAGATGTAAGTTGGTTTTACAGACGAAGGGAGGTAACTTACCTTAGTATTAGCAGCAATCCAGTTAGAAGTTTCACTATCATCATCACATTTTTTAATCCACTTCCTCAACCATTTGCACTTAACAGGATCATGCCAATTCTCTCCGCAATTGAAGCTAAAGCAATAAAATAAATACCAGCATTTGGAAAGATGCAACATTTAAACAGATTTTAAACAAATACAAAAAAGCGAATTCCACATATATGCATGTCTGAAATTTAATAACCAGGTTGTAGCAATACCATGTTAAGTAGTAATTTACACAAGCTTCAATTTAGTCATCAATGATAGATGGCTATCTCTTAAGATAGCAAAATTTGCTTAAGTCATGGAAAGTATTCAAATGACTTGAGCAATATTACTACTAATTAACATAGTTGCTTCAGTTTTCATATTGGATATTTTGAAATTTAAAGTACTAATCCAACATATTTATTACTATACAAATAAAGGATGGTGCTATGTTAGCAGCAATACTATGCTATTCTTCCAAGATTGATGCACTTGTCTTATTGGTGTACAAACACAAAAATACTCCCCTGAAGAATGTAGCTTCAAGCAACTAGAAGCACCCTCACACCTTTGCAACAACCGTATTGTGTGGAACCACTTCCATCAAAATTTACCAAAAATAAATAGAGCCTATTTTGTTTTATATTTGTTTATAATAAAAAGACAGTTCATAGCCATGAATGAAACATGACACATGTAAACAGCAAATTTTTAATTGAAAACAGTAAAAGACTTTGGGTTATACATTTCATTTGTTTTACTTGGATATAAGCTATATTCTGAAGAGATCATTTTACTCTTATCATATACAAGTCCTGCTTACTTCAATCAGTAAAGAAATAAATGTAGACTTACCAGAACGTATGTCCACAAAGACATGTCACTGGTTTAGTATCATAATGTGCTACTTTTACTGCGTGACCACAATCTGGGGCAGGACACCATCGAAGAAGCCGATTGCACTGATTATTTCATGTGGTGGTAGTAGGAGAAAGAAAAAAAAAAATTATTCATTCTATTTAAAAGAATTATTTAAAATTTCCCCATAATGAAATTATATTACATCTATGCAATTGTAGAAATTCTGCTGAAAAACTTATTATCAGAAAACTTTTATTTTTTAACCAACTCCAAGCAAGACAATACGAACGAGATACAAGGGGCCACTGAGAATGAAAAGATTTCAGAAAGAAGCAGAAACCCAATCCTAAACAGGAAAAGAGAAACCTCTACTCCTGTTCAAAAGGACTGGGAAGGTGTTTTATTTAGGAATTCAGTATGATAGGGCGCTGAAAAGTTCTTGACCTGATCAAGAAGGGATTAAAGATAAATTTTAATGTTCAGTCATTTTTTGAAAAACAGGCTAGGTTGAGAACTTTTCAGTACCTAGTAATCTATAAAAATCAGTATATATAAACAAGCATTACAAAATATTTTTTTAATAAAAACTTAAAACATCAGTTATGTTTTTTCCAAAAGAAATTAAAATACACATTAAAAACTGATAATAATGTATGTATTATATTATATACATTGATAGAAAGACAACTTTTAAACAGTAATCTAAAGTTAAAATTCAAATCAAACTTTATATGAATACACATGTTCATTTACAATTCTACAATATACTAAATTAAATACACATACCTCTACAAAGCTATTTGTGATTATTTGCTGATATTTTAATCTCACTTTAGCATCAGTTACTAGTAACCTGTAAAAGAAAAAAAGGGAGGGACAAGAACCAAATGAGATTCATTCTGGTTAAATTTCTTTATTAAAGCCAATCATCTTTTTAAGAAAATTTACAAGCAATATTCAGTATATAGAAATCAAAGCCATAATAAAAACTACTTATAATTTATCAACATTCAATTGTTGTTGTAAAACAAACCAGAATATAATTTTTTAATACTTCTATTTGACTTAAGTCACAGACAGCTGAGTAGATAAATTTAATATCTGCATGCAGTAAAGAAATATTTTGAAAAACAAATTTAAATTTTTAGTATCATTTACATTTTATTTACAGTATGAAGTGGCTTAAATTCCAGAAAAATTTGATAATCATGCAGAAGTTAAGGCTGTTCCCCTCCCCAAACTCATAATACACAATTTTTTAAGGTATATATTTGAAACTTGCATGGCGGCTATGAAAATATTAAATTTATAACTGTTTTAGTGTTTAAAAGTTACATTGAGAGAGAAAGAAAGAAAAACAAACATTTCCTATGTACTTTTGTGAGAGTTGATGTAGTTGAAAACTTAAATTTTTAAGATAAAAACTATAGTTTAAATACTTACATAACTGTGGCATCATCCACAAGAATATCACAACCATGAGCGGCACAGGAGATAGTTTGTCCCATTCCCTCATCCATCACTTTCGTTGTTAGATATTCCATCCAACATTGACTGCAGAAACGATGCCCACATTCCAAACCAGTCATATCCTTTAATACAAAAGAAAAAAAATAAAAGCTGCAAATGTCTTTAAAATTAAAAATACTATTAAAAAAAAAAAAAAAAAAAAACTAACACATGCAAGTTGAATTTTGAAAGAAACAGTTCCTTTCAAATTTAAAGTAATAATCAAAATAAATAATTTTAAGCAATACTATTTTAACTTGAAAGTCAGTTAATAAAAGCATGCATATTGTGTTTAAACTGTAAAAAGTAGCTTGATGAGGAAAATCAACTAGTTTCAGATAGAAGACATGGGGTAAAGTAGACTTGTGTCAAAACCATACATTAAATTTTCACTCAAAACAGTAACCAAAAATAGATGACTCCCAATTTTGATTAATAAATTAAAAGCTCAGAGCCTGCTGTGGGTAATGAATGTTAACTGGAGTAGATATAGCAAACTAGATATTTCTAAATTTAATGTAAAATATCATTGCAACCATTACAAACAAAAATATGTGAATCTTATTTAAAATGATTGTTTAAGTTTAAAATAATTTATAATTTAAAAAAGTATTTACAATTAAAATATGAATATTTCCCTTACTCCTGAGTAATATTTATTCTGAACTTAAAGAAAAAATTTGGTATATGTAACCAACAGAGCATAGAGTTAAATTTAAATCTTTTATTCTTACATCAATTTTTCTTTCTTTATATAGCTATAAACATTGTTTAACAAGCAATTTTAGAACTTCTACAGATAAATTACACATGTGAAAAACCAACCCTTTAATTGATCAAATAAAATTTAATTCAGTCTTCAGTCCTATTTTCAGTTTTCTAATTTTAGCTTATACAAACCAGTCATTTCCAGAAACAAATTTTAGAAGTCTAACCTTGTAAGATATTTTGAATACTTTATATGAATTCTGCAGCTTTAAATTCACTTTGTTTTACTGATGTACAACTGTTAGAAAAAACAAAAAACAGAAACAGAGCCATCAATATTGCAATTAGTGAAAATTTTATTTAAAAAAAAAAAAAAAAGCAATGTGTGGAATGGGAGAAATACCTGAAGTCTTGATAAATTTATTTCATAAATCCTTCATTTGAAACACTAATTTTAAGATAGTGTTATCAGGCATGTTCGGTTAAACATTAGAAACTAGCTATATTATCTATCAAAATATTTGTAAATAGTTAAATACATCCATGTTACAAAAACAGTTTCAAAGGAAACGTTTACATATAAACTGTATAATATAAATACTTACACTCTGTGGTTTAGACATCAAGCAAATTTCACACAGAATTTCACCTTGTTGTGACTGTGTCGAAGTAGGCCTTGGAATTTTCTGAAAATAAAAATAAATAAATTGAAAATATGGATGAGCAAGCTATCAAACAACAGGAATGTTAAAACTATTGATAAAATAATGTTCATTTTAAATACAATGAAGAAAATGTTAACAGTAGGCAAATTTTTAACAATATAGAAAAATTGCAACAACTAGCATTTAAAAATAAAAAAAAATAACTTGTGGAAAACTAAGGTATAATTTCTGTGGTTATTAAATTATAATTATTACATATACTAATGTAGAAAAGTTAATTATAAGATGTTAATTATGGTTTATACCTATAATTGCTAGTTAAGTTAACCCCTGATCACAAAGTACCAATTCCATGACAGAAAAATTTGACAAAAAAGTGGTTTGTGAAATTTTCTGCTGGAGACTTCCCACTAGATGATAGTTTAGTTGAATAGACAAGCTGAGGTTAATCGTCAAGATGTTATTTGTAAATAACCAATGTTATGAGACAGTAGGGAGTTAACATGCTGAAAACAATCAGGCGTCAACTTAAAGTCACTTTAATATGCATTTTCTATGTTACAAAATAAATATTTTACATTGCTACATAAAAATTTCTGTATTTAGGAACTTGAAATTGTTCCTCATTAGACGATGTTAGATAACTTATGATGAAAATGATTTACTTGGGAAATCAGAAAACAATCTGGTAGCTCATTTGAGAGTTAAAAAGAACTGGGGAAACCAAGATTCCAAAATTAAAAAACACACTTGTGGGCATGTCTTGATTAGCCAATCAAAAGACGTATCAAAGCTAACATAGAAAAATGAAAATAAGGTCAGAAGTTAGGGGTAGGTGAGTTATTAATTCATGTCTAGATAAGTTGACATATAAGACATGTGCAGTACAGACGACATCATTACGAATCTAAAGTTAAGACACAGTGAAGTTGACAGTTATATTTAACAAAAGGTTAATTTTAATTAATTTCAAGATTTTAAGTTTTATATTTCAGAACTATCTTAAAGGGGTCTCTATAAGTATGGTATTTAGGGTTTTATATATATATATATATATATATATATATATATATATATATATATATATATATATATATATATATATATATAAAACCTAAATACCATACTTATAATGTTGAATGGGCAATAAAACATAGCAATATTAAAGTTGAAAAATCAAAGTTAAATATTATATGGACCACTATATATTAATAAAATAATGGATATGTAATTATAATGTGTAGATTTTTATGAAAAATTATATTAACTATATTTTAAAGTAAACATTATATAATGCCTACAAGTTACTGTTGTAGCATATTCATTTCTCCGACATAGAACTTCAGGAAACTTTATAATATGCAGCTTTTCATATAAACACGGGGCATGGGTCATTTAAGTACTTACAAATTCCTGTTTTTTTTTTTTTTTTATAATTTTCCATTTTATGGCAGAGGTTTTATTAATTTCTTTTAAAAGCTAAAAATATTTAGAGAGGGATGTTCAGTTGCAGTACACATTGTTGTTAAATGTAGGTATATACTAATATCACCTCTGTTTAAAGAGGTTTTTTGTACTAACAATATAAAATTTCTTAACCAGGTTTTCAGTAGATGAAATGGTGTATTGGTAAACAATTGATTCAGTAAGACCTATTTCACAATGAGGATTTCTGCAATTACATAATTTACTATCATTATTATTGATTTCTGTTTTAGAATTACGATTGTTACTCTGATTTAAAATTTTATTATTATTTTTTTTTTTTTAAATAATTTTTCTAAGTCGTCATTATAACTGTAACTTAATTTAAGCATAGTTTTATTGAAAATCTTAGTAGATTATTACTAGGGAAATGTTTCTCAACGAAACGGAGAAACTTTCGCCCTAACATAGTGCTAACCATTTGGTAAAATGGGGGTGTGTACCAAATGATTTTTCTATTTATATTTTTTTGGGGGCTATGATTAATATCAGGGCATTTATAGCCACTATTATATATATATATATATATATATACACACACATACACAAAAGTTCAAAGCCACCCCCAAAATTAAATTAGCATAGGATAAGTGGAAAATAAATAAATAAGAGTTCTTAGAGTCACTGAAAAAAAAAAAAAAAAAGAATGGAATCAATTATCAAACTTATACTTTAATGAACTTTTGCAACGAATGCCAAAAATTTTAGTCAAAGCTAAAGGAGGATATTTTGACAAGAGCAAATTTCATCAAAACTTTTTTTTTTCTTTTTATCATAATAAAATTTCTAATAAAACAATCATGTCTCACATTTTTTTTTAAACTATATAAATAAATGCGAATGACAGTGTGTCACACATTTTCAACTTTACTCCTAGAGGCCATGGCCCAACATATACTATTTTGGAATCAGGCCAACTCTGTGAGCAAATTTCTTGTGACAAATGCTTTTTGTATTACAAGAATTTTTATAACTTGGAAATAAATTTGGTAATAATTGAAATTAATTGTGAAATCCAAAGAAAGTCACCTATGAAATAATAATTGTTTGTATGGAAAGTAAGGACCTAATTGTCTTTAAATTAAGTAGCAGCAGAAGAATTATCGTTGAACTTTTAAAAGGTAAGCTTAAATATTAATGCAATACTTAAATGCAGTGATGAATTTTGAGTTCTTCCATAGTTTATTGTTGGCTATCACATACAGCAGCAGTACGCTTTGCAAAAAGATATCTCTACCAATAGAAGACCAGATTGCAATCAAAAGATCCAAGGCTGTAGTGAGCAAAAGAAAGTCCCATGTAAATGAAAACCAAGATCAAACAGCAGCCAGAAGTTGCTGCCTAATAGGGTGGTTTTTAAGTTAGTGTATAATAATTTTTTTATTTAAGAGTACAAAACAACTACTTTTGGGGCCCAATTTAAAATTTTTATCTGTAGTGTGTGTGTGCGCATGTGTGTTTAAACTATTTTTATATCAATTATTTTCAAGATGTACTGTATGGAAGTTGTGCTTATTTTATAGCATCCAAAGTTATTTTATCATTTAATTACTTTGAATGGCAAGAAAAATAGACTAAAATTAAGCAGTTGAGTATTTCCTATTTTGTCCAGGTTTTATGAACAAAAGTTCTCACTAGCTAACTAAAATTTTTGTTTTAGTAATTTTATTTAATTTTTAATTTTTTAAAAGATTGAAATGCAAAAACAAAAAACAAATCATCATGTATTGTTTTAAAAACAAAGCAAAATATTAAAAGTATGTATGTCAATTTTCTAATTTCCATCTTTCCAAAACTCTAGTTACTACCTTTAGTTTGTAGCATAAATCAAATGCAATACTGATCTTGCAAAATAATTACACAAAACTTTGGTATCAAAATCAATTATATGATAAGACAAGTATAAATTTATTTTATAAGTTTTTGAAAGCTTAAATGCAAACAAAACATAAAATTATGAACAAAACAATTGTTAGCACAAAATACAAGCTTTAATAAAAACTTTAAATGCTACTGTTCAAAACATTACTGTGAAAATCCCACTGACTTAAATGCAGACATTAATAGCTATGAATCAACAAATCAGAGATTCTGGCAAACATAGTTTGTAGATTACCAAGTGAATTACATCTCCAAAAAGCAAAATTACATAAATTGAAAAGATGAATGTTTTCCCCATCCTAATTTTATAAATTAATTTTTACAGAATTTCTATATTCCATGAATCTGGCATTACCAGTTTAAGATTTTAAAATGTTCTATAATAGTGAAAACTCAAAAATCCAAATACCTGCAAATTTGTTGTTTTGAAAAATGAATATAAACTGATGAAATTAGAGCAATTCAGAAAACTTTTCACTTAAGCTAAATTCAATTTCAAATTTAGTTTGATAAAAGATAATGCAATGTAATCATCACAGTAAAAGATTTTAAAAAATTAACTGATAAGTAAAATAAAAAATGTCTTAAATTATGCCCAAAACTGCATATTTCATTAAATTAGAAAGATATTTTATTCACAAAGTGATAAAAGTTCTTGACCTGACCAAATATTAAAAATTCATTTCTTTTTGAATTTCTTAGAAAACTTTTTACTAATCACCATGAAATATAATGCTACTTTTTGGCAACAAAATTTTTTATGTTAAATTAGGAAACTTAAGATTTTGCACAAAGAATGTCTGAATAATGGAAAAAAAATGTTTAAAAACAAATAAGTAAATAATTCATAGCTTGATTAACATTTTTAGTTCCAATTTTCACTAGGACATGTCTAGAAAGAAAATATTTTTATGGCTAGAGTTTGAATTCCTAATATGAAGAGTATGCATAGTAAAACATGTAACTGTAGGTCAAATACAGATTTTGAAAATGCAAAATTATCACTGAATTTAGTAAGTTATTAACTCATGATCCAATATTATTTTGTTGCCAGGTCTGTCAGATGATTGGATATTTTTTCTTATTATTAGGTTATCTTATAAATTATTTAATAAATCAAATTCAACAAGATCCTTAAGAATGTGACTGAAAACACCACAGAACAAAGTTATGGAAGTTTAAAGAGACATTGTTTACCCTTGGCCTCACTTCCCTTCTGTGAGGATTAATGACATGGGCTTCAGAAAATAGACGGTCTTGGTCACCATCATAATACCTACAATTGGAGGGAGGAAAATTATTAGATTTAAAAGATATACAGAAGAAAAAATTAACCATGTAAAAAAGATACAAAATGACTTATCACAAGTAAAAATTAAAATTTTACTAACAAAGATTTTAAATTAACTTTTAAGAGTGATTACAAGACTATCAATAAAACAATAAATAAGCAAAAACTTAAGCATTTTCTTTTGCAAATGTCAATGTTGCATTTACTTCACATTAGTTTATGAATTTAATAGCCTAACCTAAATTTAAAGAAATTAAAAACTGTCTTGAAAATTATGCCTATGTTTATTAGTTACCATTTCCTCTGATAAGGATATAGGTTCATTGTTTCAAGTATTAATGATAATGTTTCATTCAAATTTATTCAAAGATATCTTTCTGGTATAATCCAGCAAAAATATTCCTAAACAGCACAGCATTAAATTAATACTGAACAGAATCAGTTAACCTAAAATTTTATATATATATATATATATATATATTACACACAAACACCACCACCAGCTTTGAGTATGAGTGACAAAAAAAAAAAAAAAAAAAAAAAATACTTTTTATAAACCATAACCTAGTCAGTTAATTTTTCTTCCTTCCTTTCTTTCTTTCTTGAGTTTAAAGAAAGTATAACAAGTTTTACTTTAATCTAAAAAGAGCAAGATATCAAAGAACCTCTTGAAAAGTACAAGCCAGATCACAATCATTTGACTGATATTTCATGTTTTATGACGCTGCCCTGTGTAATTGTTACAATAATATCAAAGGGATTTTTAGAACAAAAAAGTTTTTAAGAGCTCAATAGCATACATACAATATTATAGAAAAATAAATTCAAACAAATTACAAGCATATACAATGTATGTTTCAAAAGTAATGCCTCCTATTTATTTCTACAGAAATAGATACAAGAAGCACCATATTGATGGATAGAACAAATTTTCAGCTCCAAAATATTTTTCCAGTCATAGTAGCTATGTATTTTCAAGACACTCTTCATTTCAAAGATTGACAGGGCTGCACAGAACATGGCTTTTCACACAAATTGCTGTCACCATTGTTAAATGCATTAGCCATCACCTAACTTGCCTGTTTGGTTTCAGATGTTCAGTAAGCATCAATGAATGTCAATGGGTGACTTTTTTTCTGCATGGAGGAATTCAATGACATACCTCTGCTTTGTACATATTCATGTCAGACATCATTTTGCCAGACTGCTATCTGTAAATAGGCGCAAAAATTTATTGGCAGGATAACTCATCATCTGCCTCTGATGTTATGGGCCAACATAATAAAATAGGAGCAACTCTTGTATTAATGATGAGCTACATTTGTGAAAGTTATGAAAGAAATGATACTCAAATAGAGTATATTTTTATTCTTTAATCAAGATTCTAAAAAGATGCTACCCCAAATTTCAAGGAATTTGAGCAGTGTGTGGAACTGATGTGGCAGAGTGACCACCTTGCCCAAGATTTTAGTAGTACATGAATGTTATACAAGTAGTTATATGAAATAAATGTAAATGAGTATGGGGATACAGAATGTTGAGAAAACTAGGATTGGAAAAAACAAAGAAAACAGTAAATTAGAATGTATATAGAATGCTTGATTAAATGGTTATTTAGAATGTATAAAAAGACACTTGAAATTGGAATTGGTGAGAGTTGAAACATGCATTCCTAATTTAGATAGTGAATCTTTGAGCAAGCAAAAATTATCTGAATATAATCTTCACTCAAAATGCTTAACCCTACGCCAGAAAATAAATAAATATTTATGGGTTCATCAAGTGGCCAGTTTAGGGCATCTGGTTTTTGCCAAGATAATCTTTATTTGAATGAAAAGGTCTATGCGACAATTCCTGTGTATGAAAACTTTATAAACACAAAAAAAGTTCATGCCTGTATGCACTGGGTGAGAGCCACCCCAGTCAGTAAAGCCAGTTTTGTGCCCTAGATGTTAGAGATACAGAGCTACTTTTTGCCAGAGTTGGAAGAACACAGAGAAAAAAGTTGTCACTACTATTTTTAGATTGACCATAGTAAACAGCCTGAAAGGAAAGGAGTCCTTGTGTAGAGACTAGTGTTCATTCCAGCTACAATGATAATTGTATAGTTATTCCAATTAATAGTTATCAGAATGGCTGTGATTTGAATTCATTTTCAGATAAAAAGGTTTACAATGAGCCTGTTGCATATCCAGTAAACAACAACAGTTACAACATAGCAAGGAACAGATCATGGTATGACTGGTTGCAACGTAACAGGAAATGGCTGGTGTGGTAACATTCATAACTTGTCATCTGTCCCAACCTAGAGAACCAATGAGAGTTGCCACAGATAAAATACAAAGATAAATCAGAAAGTAAAAGGAATTTTGGAATTACATGGTAAAACCAAGAGGTACTGATGCAAGACACCACATGTGCATGGGATGATGGGTAGCTAGCTGTGAGCATCATTCTGTCATTCAGTCAATTGGCAGGGAGATTGAAGTCAGATATATGGATGCTCCGCTCAGTGAATGCACCATCAAGGAACATTTACACCGTAGTGTGGGCAGAGAGAATTAAACTTGCAGCAGATATCCATCAACCGGATGTTGCCACAGTATGGAGCATGCATCATAAATCAACAAAAGTGTGTATGAATGAATAGAATGCTTTAAAAGCAGGAAAAACAAGTGTAATGGACAAAAGTGGATCTGGTTGTTCATCTAAATTACACATGAAAGAACCCATACAAAGTATAGATGCCTTAACCAGGGAAGGCTGATGATTCCCATTAGCACAAGTGGTAGCAATCATGGGTATCAGCTATGGCTCTACACAAGCCAGAGTACATGAGCACAGTAAACTTTGTGCATGTTGAGTGCACAAACATGGTTTCATAAGAAAACCAAAAAGCTTCTTTTAAGAAAGGAGGAAGAAGCTTGTTGAACAATACCAGGTGCCTTAATGTGCAGGGGGGGGATTGGGGCTAAGTAAAAAAATAACACATGCATTTGTTCTTAAATGTGTTGCATTGAAATTGCCTTTACTTTTTTTTTTAAACCCTCATGTAATATGATAGTGACAATGCAGTCAGTGAAGAGTGTCCAGAGTCCTTAAGGCCTGTTCTGTTGCTGACTTTACAGTGAATGAACTTTCCCAGTACACATTGTGAACCAGTGTATAAAAAAAAAAAAAAAAAAAAATAATTGTGGTTTGATTTTAAATACTTCAAGGATACAAGATGTTAGCGACAAGTGTTCACAATGATACTATACAAGCATGACAAAAAAAAAAAAAAAAAAAAGATATAAGAGAAAGTATGAGCATATCTGGAATATAAGAAAAGCTGAATGTTTTTCTTAAAATCCATAATCACTCACACACACTTTTCTTCTCTTTTGTATGTAAGATTGTTATATTAGACTGTTTAACACAGATGTCCTGAACAATACATTTTATACTGAAATGGTTTACTAATAACCATTGCATTATTATCAAAAAATACCAGTTTCATCACAAAGATCATAACTGGTGATGAATTATAAGTTTATGGTTACAGAGAAAATAGTAGAAGTTATGACAGTGGAAGTTAACAATCAACAAGGCAAAGAAAAAAAAAAAAAAAAAAAAAAAAATTAAATCAATAATGACATCCAAGACATTGTCTAGCAATGCATTCATTCCCTGTTGAAAACTAAATAGCAATTTTTACTGTTACATTTTGAAGAGAGCATTCATTTAGTACAAAATATTTAGACAAGCAGAAGTAATGACTAGGCTCTCCACCATAACAAATCACCCAAACACTGTCATTCAACAATTCCCGTTTTTCATCCCATCTTCACTATTTACTTTTTCCTATTTCCAAAGATTTATTTCTGGCTGAAACAACAGTTTTGAAATAATTGAGATTATCCAGGTAGAATAAAAAAAATGATGCTTGTCACAATAACTTGAGGGCTTCCAGTAACACGGAGCTTGAAAAAGGAAAAAAAAAAAAAAAAAAAAAAAAAACAAAACACAGATTGCTGTATGTCCAAGAGTATTATGGTAGAGATGTTGAAAGGGAATATTAGGATATTTTTTTTATGGTCAAATTCCCAAAACTTATAGGTAGCATCATATACAATGGAGCAGAAGTAAAAAGTCTCAGCATTAGATGCATCTTCATTAGTTTGCATACGTGAGGTTATTCAAGATTCAATCCATCAAAAATATATTAAAACAATGACTATGTAAAAACCAGACTTTTAGTTTGAAAGCAACTATTAATAACCATCAGAGCATATATAATTTCATATACTCAAATTACATAAAAAAAAGTTTTAAAAATCTCAAAATTATTTTAATATCAATCAAATATATCAAAATATTAATTTTTAGTTTTCAAAAACTGCAGCATGGATGACTTTTTTTAATAAAATAAAACTTAAAAATTTCCCAAGAATTAGAAATACATGACAAAAATAAAAATAAATGTATTCCAGCCAGTAGATCCCAAAATTCTGTTTGTTCAGTTATTTTTAGATAACATACCAAGTCATTTAGAGAAATAGGAAATTAACTATTCTTTTAAAATAAATGTATGAGAAAAAGTTTAGTGTTTGTTTCTATGCAGGCAAATCAAAAGAAATAAAAATGTTATAACAAAGAATGCAAATATATAGTCAAATTTAGATAAAAGTAATACTTTAGGATACACATTCCACACTTGTATAATCTCCATACATTTTTAAAAAAATGCTAAAATTCAAGGTAAGTTTTTGAATCTACAGTTGCAGTAAAAGTTCCTCGCATTTACCACATATTTACAAATATTATAATAAATCTAATTTTCAGAAATCAAAAATGTAGATATAAATTTATTTACATAAGAGATTATACAGACTTCAACACAAAATAGTTATAAATTAAGATGAATTTATTTATTTTTTTTTTTTTTACTTGCATAAAAAATAGAGAATCTAAGTACAGTAAAATACACAAGCTTACATCAGACATGTGAAAAATTTTATTTAGCTAAAATTGTAGCATGGAAATAAAGTCACAAATTGAACAACATGTTTTAAAGATGTATAGCATACTAAGCAACAAATTATACAATAATTTAGTATCACATGAAGTAAATTTTTAATATCAGTCACATAAGCTGTTTTTTAGAATATCTATTGTCCTATAATGTATTAAAGAATCAAAGCACAACTTAAACCAAATGCATTGTTGAAAACCCAAGCAGTGAATTGTTTACTGAATTCATTTAGGAAAAGCAGTAGCAATTTATCACTTGCTTACTAAATTAAAAACAAATTAAATTTTGTAAACAAAAATAACAAATAAAGGAACAATATTTAGAAAATTTGTAAGAATGTAATATGGAAGTAACATTCACTTAGTTACTGATAATTTGTATGACAAGTTAGTTATATAGGCATAGTGGTAGAAATTGCTGGTTGAAGAAATCTCTTAGGTACAAGAGTTAGTTTGATGGTTCACACTTGAAGCTAGAACAGATACAAAAGTTTACTTATATTACAAGGAGTTGGACAGAGAGAACTTAGGACAGTTCCATAACGTTAGTTGACACATACAATTTTGATGTGTGAAGATTATAGAATAAGACAGTAAGATTATTGGAGAAAGTATAGCTTCCACATTTCATAAATATCATTTGTTTTATTATTTTTATCCTTTTTTATTAGAACATTAATTTTGTTACTGCTGTTTAGCAAATTTAATAAAAATTGTTTCGGTAAAAAATTACTTAGTAAGCAGGCAATAATTCACTACTGCTTTTCCTAAGTGAGTCTGGTAAATAGTAATCAAGCCAATTGTATAAACTTAACTGCAAATACTTTTTAATATGAATATCTCTATAAAAGAAATATTTTCCATATTTCCAATTAAAAATGAGATTTCATCCATTTAAGATTAACAGAGTAAGGAATTTTAATGTGCCAAACTCGTATAAGTTTATAATACAGACCGGTATTTCCATAGAACATTATTTCAAATCAAGTTTAATGTGTATGTATGTGTGTGTGTGTGTGTGTGTGTGTGTGTGTGTGTGTGTGAGTGAGTGAGAGAGAATGCAAACCTTATCTAATAAGAAAAAAGTTAAATACAATGATTTTATTTTCTGTCAAAAGTTTTGCAATTCACTAACATCTTGAACTACAAGTGTTTTTAAAAAAAAACAGTTTGAAGAAACCATTTTTCCTTCAATGCATCAAGATATTTGGTTTCTAAAAGTCTAGCAACTGTATTATAACTGCGTCAGATTTTAACCAATAGCATAGCTGCAGTTACATGTCCTCTTTCTACGCTAGTAACTAGTAGTTGTCTCCCTTAACATCGAGTAATTCTACCTTTTAAATAAAATGTATTGCCAAATCTATTTTTGGTAATTAGTAACTGTCCATAGTGACTGTCCTTATAATCTTTGATTGCATTAGTACCAGGCCAAAATCAATACATAAATTCAGTAGCTTAAGTACCATGCACCAATACATACAAATGGCTCCATTACATTTATTAAATACATGACAATAACTTTAAACAAAAATTTAACTTGAAAACTTGGTTACAATTATCATAAATTTAATTTGAGCAAGAAAAAAATAAGACAATTGTAATAAATATTGAAGCTATTAAATTATCTTGCTAAATTTGGCATCACTGTGCCAATAAGTACAGACTTTGAGCATAAATAGTGAGAGCAATAACTGAGCAGTACGAAATAACAAAATGAGATAACATACAGGTGTAGATTAAGGGTTCAGTTAGAAGTTCCCTGAAGGCTATATGGAAGGCCAAAACCAAAACATTGTGATAAAGATGAGTACAATAGGCCAAATGTAAATAAAAACTAAGTCACAAATAAAATATTTCAAGATTTGTTTTTAGCACTGACATGATATTCACATTTCTTTCAAAATACTTTTGCTAGAATCCATTTGTTACATGTACATCAAAAAATATAACACACAAACCAAAAAAATTAATGTAAAATGTTCTACCAAAAAGTTTCAGATATTCAAACTGTGCAAGTGAACCAGATTTCAGCACCCTTTTTGAGATAACTATCGACACCTTCAAAGATGATGATGAAAACTCGTATGCAATCATTTTTAATGGTTAAATTACATAAGCTTTTTATAATTACTTAAATAGGACATCTACAGAATTTCTAAATACAAGGATTATGCATAATGATTCAGTGAATTTAAACAAAACTCCAATAAACTAATTTATAAAATCAAAGACATCTTTAAGATGCCACGCCACCCCGTCCAGAAAAGAATTTTCACTTACCTCTCCATTAATCTTTCCTTGTCCCAGTTAAAATGATTTAAAAGTATTCTTGTTATGGTAGCGGGTATCTAGAAGATAAAATAAGCAAAATGCATGGAAAACTGAAAGTTTTTTTTCATTATTATATAAATTTAGGGCTCATAAAATTAACAATCACCAAATTAAGTGCATTGACAAAATTGACAGCATTTATGAAGAAAAATAATGTTTTGAAAAAAAAGAAAAAAAGAAAAAAAAAAACCTTCTTTATAAAGTTATGAGTGACTTATTGATGTACCTGCAGGTTTCAGTAAAAATAAAGATACAAATGGCTTGGTTATCTCCAGACACACAGTGTTCCACTAATTTTTATGAAGATTCCATTTTATGAATGAAAAAAAAAAAAAAAAAAAAAATGCAGCCACCTAAATCATAAACACTTAGTCAAGGAAGCAGGCAGCATAGGTTTTCCTTAAAATCTATCAGATTCTGCAGATACCAAGAAAGCATAGTACTATTTGCATACTGCCTTCTCAAAATTGTTAACCAGAGTTGTACAATATATAATAAACATATTAACATTTCCTGATCAGTTTAGACATTACGAATTTAATCTCGTAGCCATATACACATTCATTATAATCTGACTAGATCAATATTTCAGATAGGAACAATGGTATTCAATAAAGTACAACACAAATAACTTCTCAATGTTATAAAAGCTTAACCTACATGGATAAGATATAGAAATAATTTGTCACCAGTACAGAGAACAATCCAAATAAATCAAGAGAATATCCTAAAGTAAAAAGAGGAGTATGATCAGATGACATGAAAATCAAGTAAGTGCAGAATTTAAACTATGTCAATAGCATTATGATAGTATGAAGAAATAGTAAAATAGGCTTTTCAGAAATTGATAACATATCTAAGGATTGAAAGTGTTACTAAAACAAGATTGCTGGACAATATGTTTAATTTTCTATATGGTAGTGAATGCTGGACAATTTTATCAAATCTCAAAAAGAGACTAAGTGACAAAGATGTTTTCTACCAAAGAATACCATGGACAAAATATCAGAAATAAGGAAGTTTTATAGACAATAGGAAATAAAGAAATTATTGCTAACAATTAGAAAGAAAAAAAAAAATATTGAAATGTAATATAATAGATAAGGCTTTACTCAAATTCTATAGATAGTTCATAAAAAAGCTTTTTAACTTAAGCATAATAGTAGGTACCTTCAAAAATTTTCTAAAGTGTATACCATGATGAAAAAAGGCCCCAAACTTTGATAAAAAATAAAGTTTTATTTGTCAGAATGTTTGTTGTTATTAAGAGGAAAGACCAAAGTATTTTTTGATTATTTTATTAATTTTTTTTTAAGCCTTTCTAGCACATTAAAAAATTTTGGTTAAAAATATTTTTTCTCATATGAGCGGGTGGGCCAAAAAAAGGTTAGTATGGGAAATTTCAGCATCTTTTTTTGGCATTAAAAACACATTGTTTTGAAAATTCTTGCAAAAATCAAATACTTGTCAGATTTTAATAAAATTTTCAGGACTTATTCAAAAATGAATTCATTTTTTTTTTTTTTAATAGATTATCCCCACTTAATTTTATGAAATTTTGAGAATAAAATTAGTCTCTTCATAAGAGTTAAAAGCAGGACTCCTTGGAGAATTTAAATCAATTTGTTTTTGTAAAACAGAAACATTTACCAAAAATTTGCTCTGAATTGCAAAATAAAAAATGCAATAAAGCTGACTATTAGAAAAGCTTTTAATCGTTTTTATAAGTATATGAAAGACATTATTGTCATAAGGAAATTTCTCGATGAATAATAAATTTTTACAATTTTCATTTTTTTCAAATTCTAATTTAAAGAATGTTTTAAATCTTAAAATTCTGTATTAATTTAACCCTTTTAGATGATATTAAGTGAAAACTACATTAACTAACCATAAATGAAAAACTTAATACAAATCATCAAACACCAATATTTTTAAAAGAATTCTGAATTTTTTTTGTATGTGGATAACTATAGTAAATTTAAATCCAGATGAATTATACTTTAAATTAGCTAATATTCCTCAAATAAAGTTTCTGAAAAGTATATTTTATTTTTGGAAGATTCAATAAAGAGAATTACATTGTGATGAAAGACAACGAAGAAGGTCACTAATAATAATAAAACCTTCCCATCAATTTAAATTATTTTTTGAAATAGAGCAAAGTATTTTTCTTATTGGAAATATTAAATGTAATCTATTAACTTGAAATTAAAACTAAAATAAAATCTTGAAGGAAGATTTTTCATTTTTAAAAATTCAAATCTTAGGTATAGCAATTTTGTGGAGGTCTCAACATAATTGTACAATTTGTAATTGCCTCCAGTTGTAATTGACAATGATTACAAGATGTATTTGAGGATATTTACATCCTAAAATCTGACTAAATAACCAAACAAATTTTTGGAGGAAAAGAATTGATAAATCCAAAAATTTCCAACAACACTGTACTGAGAATTTGTTACCTGGGAGGTAAATAATTTCAGTTTAGCTTAAACTGTCTAACAACAATGAAAATGATCTAACAGCAATATTAGACAACTTGTCAAATAGTTATAAGAGAACATGAAACTGATAAAATGAGAAGGAAAAATTTGTAATAGAACAATTTTATATGCAAATTACCACAAATAAAGTTAGACATGACTAGAAAAAGTTACCTCTCAGATCTTTTGAAAAATGAGTTCTAAAATGTTTACTCATACACATTCTAATGAGAAAATTTCAGTGGTTCTAAAGAGAAAAAAAATATTTAAGTAAACTAGACCAAACAAAGATCTGATCTGACATCTAATTAGTCAAATTATTGAGTTCATACAGGGTTGCAAGCAAGTCTTTAAATGCAGCCAGTTAGTTTACAGCAAAATAATTTTAAAGGATAAGAAAGTAGCCAAGACGGACTACAAGTGATTGAAGCTACATCACAATAGTACCGATTGAGCAAATGGACTCTGGACTATCAAGGTGAGTCACACCGGAAAAAAGAAAGGTGAGCACACTATTTGTATAAATAAACATGCACAGTGACTGAACCAAACAAGCCTATAATGATGGACTTTATGATAGCAATTTAAAATTTTCAAGAGAAACAGAAAACCCAAGTACTTCAATAATGGAAATATACATGGAAAAAAATATTTTTTTTACCTAATATTTGATTTTTCAAATAAACATTTTTACAATTTCAAAATCTAACAAAACTTGAAAGTACAATGTTTACTTAAGCAACTGACTTGAAATTAAAACTGAATTATGAATATATTTAGTCATCCAGATTCTGTTCACATCTGGTGTATACCATATTTTTTTGTGTTAGTAGAAAGTCTTTTTTATAATCTCATCTAACCTACACATGCAGATTTCAAGATTACCCAAGATCACTATTCAATACTTTTAGAAGTTATTTGCCATGTGAATAATCTAGAATTTTAAGCAAAATGTAAATTTAACATTGCTATAAAGTATATCAAATTCAACTCAATCATAAAGGCATTAAATTATAACTTTTAGGATTAAATTAAATATAACTATTTTTTAAGTAGATGACCAAATTAAGTAATAAATTTGAAGACAATCCGGAAAGATTTTTGTAAACATTTCCATCAAAACGAGTTTTAAGCAAAATAAATGTAATAAGCAGGATATAAATATTCCTATGTATAAGCATATTTAATTATATGCAATAGTTAACCAATTTAAAAAAAAAAAAAAAAATCAGGTCATTAACACAGACATTTAAGGACAGAACAAAATATATAAAAAAATAGTAATTAAAGTGTAAAGAGATTAAATACAAAACTATAAATTTATATAGTAATCTGTCAAAATCCAAATAGATTAAATATATTTGTATTGGTATTTCAGAATAACTTTTAGATATAATTCTGAGCATTATTGTAATGATGGATGTAATTATGCATTTATTTATAACAAATGAGTTTCATGAAATACCTAAAAGAACTTTGTAGAAAATCCAAGTAATTACTAAGTAAGCTTTTCCTTTTTTATAGCTATACTTTTATTACCTAAGGAAAACTTTTACAAATCATGAGAACTAATTCATGCAACACAGCTGTAATTTATGTAGCTGAAAACTAGAAAAGTTATAGCCTATAAAGCATGGCATAATTTTTAAACTAATAATCTAATAAAAGACCCATTGCCAAATGTTTTTTTTCAGAAAAAATTTAAAATTTTTGATGGATACAAATCAATATTTCTAACAAATGGCCTGATAATTTATATATAAAAAAATTAAAAGTTTGTGGCATTTATTTTATTTTTCAGTAGAAATGTTCCTTATTAGTTATTTTTCAGTTAAATAACTAAGTGGATAATACAGAAGCTTTAGGCGATAACAACCGATCAAGTAGATTATGAAAAATAAAATTTTAAAAGTGTATAAAATCTGCCTTATTTTAAAAGTAAAATATTCATAAATGGATTTACAACACAAAAACTTAAAATTGTCTTAGCTTGCAAACATTTAACACCTCACTGATTACAGAATATTCGCTAATAAAGTGCAACAGAATGCAAGCATTAACCTACACCAAGTATCTTTCATAGCTTAAAACCCTTTATTCATCATAGTGAATCCAGAGTATATATCTCAAATATCAAACCATAGATTAAAAGTAATACCATTTACATGAATAGGGGTTGCATTCAGTATTTTCACAGTAAAACTTTAATATACATAAAATTCTGAAAAATAAACACTAAACACTAATTGTGTAAAAATACTCAATAGTTGATATAAATGCAACATGGAAATTTTACAAATGCAATCACAGAAAGTAATGTACCATTTATAATTCCATGCTGTATTAAGTGAAGAAATTTTATGTATTAATTTGATATTAATATTACATATAGTCTGCTTATTTTCAATGAGAAAAAAAATGTAATAATACATGAGCCAAATGAATAATTGTTCTCTTAAGTAATCTAACAGTTTTACTGCAAAAATGTTAATCATTTTCTTAGGAATTTTATATTAAGAAATTGTGTAAAAAAAAAAAAAAAAAGGGTAACAATACATTTATATAAGAAAAGCTATATTTTTGTTGATATAAAGCTATATATATATATATATATATATATATATATATATATATATATATATTCAACAAATTCATTTAGAATACAAACTCAAATGAATATTAAATTTACAAGATCAAAGGTAAAATTTTTATATAATACCAGATATTTATCTTCTATATAACAATAAGCGAGACCAACTAAATGAAAAATTCAACATGGAACAACTTCTCAAATCATCTGGTTGAATTTATAGATTATGCAATAACAAGCTAATATCTGACCACCGAGTGAAGTGAGTGATCTTCAGCAGGTACTCCATAACTGTGGTCATGTATCAAAAGCTGAGAGTTTATAGATGAAGTAAAAATGAGAATGCAATTTTTTTTTATTATTATAAAAAGGTTTATATAAGAAATAGTAATACTATGAAAAATGTAAGGAATCTGAATTTTTATTTGCATTAAAATATACTGAATCAAGACATTAATGTATAAGAAATAAAATTATATTTTGCTATAATGAATCGGAAGAATATATAAAAAGAGTAAAAATAGCCATTGGTAATATCATATGCTAAGCTTACAAATTTCAATATACTAAATTTATTCACTGCGGGATCTTGTAATTTACGTTTAAGAATACCACAGAAATCTGCAACAACACAAGTTCTGTACTGATTAATGAATACAGGAATTCTATTTTAATCGTCAAAGTGTTCTGGCAAGAGAAGTTACTATACACAGAAAGTAACAGCAAACCTTTAACCATCTTTTAACATTAAAAAAAACATTTATGTATTAAGAAACTTGAGGTCATCAATTTCAACATTTCATAAATTATCAGACCCCAAAATAAGCCTTTCATTATAATTTTCATAATCTCTTCCAACATTCACCTGTTCAACAGGCACAAAATTATCATTCACCAGCCACAATAGCTTTAACTGGAATAGGACCAATATAAATAGAATAACACTTCCTATAACTAAAAGGACTTTAAGAAACCTCCTATAGTTTATTCTCATTTAAAAATAAAGTTATTTAAAGCTGTTTATATTCACAATGCATTCCTATAAACAGCTGTACATATTTGATAGTATACATTCACTGTGTAAATATATTTGATAATTTAAAATATGCTCTTTCAGTGATATTAGCAAAAATAAAAGATAATGAAACTATTCTAACATTTTGTAATAAGCATTAATATTTCCAATAAATTCCCTAACATCATAACAAAACTAACTTTAAAATTATGCAATAAATGTACTGAAGATAATGTTCATCTGAAAAGTGATTATGCTCATAACTAAGACAAAATACACACTGAATAGTTATCAAATTGAAAACTATAGTGTGACTTATTTTTATATTAGGAAATATGCAAAATTTTTTTGTAATCAAGTAAATTCTGACAACCAGTAACTTTCCGCTTTAAAAATATAAGCTTATAATCATAAATGCTCTTTGTAATTCATGACAGATGCATTTTAAGAGGCAGCAGGCAGTCAAGCTTGATTACTAGTATTTGTTTTAATAGTCATTGCATATATATTTGTATGCTCATGAACTTTGCACTATTGCAAGTTATAAAGATGAAAGACTGCCATTTTAAAACAAATATTGGTCACCAAGATTAGTAAACATAACATTCACTTCAAGAGGATTAAAAAAAATTTTATTTACTTTTCTTCATAAACATGATATAGTCTGAGTACATTCATGAATATAGAGAGCTTGATCTGAGAGGGAGTGATAATTGCAGAGTTTAAACATTTTCCTTTAAGTCAAAGCAAAAAATTCAAATAAAATAAAAAAATTACCTTAGAATATGAGTAAAGTATGAATTGATTATTTAGTTATTTAGGTGTCATATTTAACTAGGTACCTCCACAGAGAAAATGTGATATCTAATGTTTAAAATTAATCTGTAAAAAAAAAAAAAAAAAAAAATCTTTCTTGAAGTTTTTATTTTAGTTTTAATTTCAAGCCAATAGATAAAATTTAATATCTCCAATAAGCAAAATACTTTGTTGTATTTCATAAACTAATTTAAACTGACTGAAAGGAGATTTTTTTTTTGTCTAAAATATCTGACTAGTGCCCTTTATAGTCGTCTCTCATTGTAATGTAATTCTCATTTAAAAAAAAAAAAAAAAAAAATTACAAAAAATAAAAAACTTTGAGGAATATTAGCAGATTTAAGCATAATTAATCCGATTAGAAACCCATTTACTTTAAGTTTAAAATATCGCAGAAATGCATTTTTTTTTAACACAGTGGTAGCTGTTTATTTAAGCTGTTCAGGTGTTGACAGCAAGATGTTTATCTAATGCTGTTTTACTGGGGCTTTATCAATTTAAAAAAAAAAATATTTGAACAATATAATGTGAGTGCCTTTTAATATAATTTTTAGTACACAGTAATCTTAAAGATTTAAGAAAATATTCACCATAATCCGTTTTATTTAGCTTTAGATATTTTGGTTTTAAATTTACTACAGTTATCACTTACTTTTTGATAATGTTGTTTATGAACATCTGTATCTACAAAATTCGACGTTTATTACCAAAAAAAATTCTTTTAAAAGATATGGTGTTTGACTATTTGTACTAAACTTTTACATTTATGATCAGTAAATATAGTTTTTACTTAATATCTAAAAAGGTGAAATTAATAAAATTTTTTCCAAAGATTTAAAACTTAAATAATTAAAATAAATCCCGTATAAAAATTCATTATTGATCAAAAAAGATTTTCTTAAGGCAATAGTGTCCTTAATATATCTTAAGTCATAGTTTTATTGTATTTTTTATTTTGCAATTTGGAGCAGATTTTCAAAACTCAAAAAGTTTTAATGAAAAATTATCTAATGAGCGGTGGGGGGGGGGAGGGTAATTTGCATTATCTGAAACAACTAGCAAAAGGTTTAAAATTATTTACATTAGTACATTTTCCCTTATGATAAACTTTAGGTAAATCTTTCAAAATCAGGTTCCTGTTCAAACCTTTTTATTCCTAATCTTAATTTTTCAGTAAGGACATTATTGAACACAATAGATCTGACTCACAGCTTATCTTCACTTTTGTAAATTAAAAGGGATCTCACTAAAATGCCATAAAATATATCCTTAGACTTCAATGAAAATTTCAGAGAAAATCTATTCACATGCATAAAATGTTACTGGCTTAAAATATAAATTTAAAAAAAAATTATTTGTACAATATCTAAATAGAGAAGATAGCGTACCACATGTAACTTTGCTTACAAAGTTGTTTTGTTTTATTTTTTAAAAATAAAAAACATGCCATGTCACTTTAGAATATAGATGATCATGGCTCTCCACTTGAATTACTATTCCTTTGCAAAAAGTGTTTTCCCCAATGCTTCTACATAATTGTGAAACAGACTGGTTGCCATTAAATGCTAGAAAGCCCAGTCGTTTAATATACTAATATTTAATATTTTAAGGGTAAATGTTTTTCCCAAATTACAAAGGCACAGAACTATTTGTTGTTGCTCAAAATATTTGTATTTTAAATTTTAAGAATTATCAGAATAACAACTTAAAAATACAAACACTTAAATAAAATTTTAATAGCTTCAAGAGGAAAATATTAAATTCAATCCATTACAAAATTACTTAAAATTTATATTTTCAAGCTATGAAATTTGATTACATAAAATTTTTTTTTTGAAGTCCTTATGAAGATTCAAGTTTTAAAAGGTGATGGTCTGCTTATGTTTACTAAATCTAAAATAGCAAAGTTTTTACATTGAGAAAAGGATAAAGGTTTGTGGGGGAAAAAAAAAAAAATTCATTTTTCAAAGACCCTGAGTTCTAATCATGAACAAGCAATATATGAGCATAATTGATACATTTTACTGAGAAGGTAAAATGTTTTAACAGTGTCAGACTACTGTTGACATATGAAAACAGCAAAGTTTTTCATCTAAAATATTTCAGATTATGAATTATTATAAATTGACTAGAAATCAGAAATATCAATGAATTATTTAAAACCATATCAATGTTTTACTTCAAAGTGGAAGTTTTGCTGTCAGAGAAAAAGGTTAACTTGTTGATAAGATATATAAATTACAAACTCATGTAAGCATCAGTTTAAAAAAATGTTTAAGTCCTTTGGCATAACTAAAATTATATAACTCCAATGAAGACCAAAATGAATATCAGTGCTAAAAGTAGATCATGTAGTAAGAAAGATTTATACCAGAAGGCCATACAGAACAAATGTCATTGAAGTTTCAGAAAAATCAAACAAAACAGCCCTTATATAAAGTAAACTAAATCTTTTTCAAAATCTATAAAAATTAATAAAATAATATAAAATGGCCTAAAGTACTCAAGCTTAAATCTATTATCCCATATCCTACAGTATATCTTTGAAATTACTTTCCAATTTCCATTATACTGAACTCTACTTTGAAGAGAATTTTATGAAGACCAAATTATCAACTTGTATATAGTTACAATTTCAACTGTTACTGACAATAAAACAGATTCAATAATTTTCCGAGTATGTACAGTTATACATGTAAAATTATCATGTAAAATGATATTAATTTATATGTAAGTTGTAATCAGACATGTTAAGCTAAAAGATTACACATTGATTTTTTAATGCAAAAGAAAAATAAAAAGTTGAAAGTTCTTTTTTAAAATAGAATAAAAAAAGGGGGAAAATACTGGAGGAAATCACAAGCATTCATCTCAATTTAAATCAGTTTTTCTAGTTAAATATTTAATAAAACACCAAAATAAATATACCAATAAATATACCATTTGAGCTCTAAATTCACTGTTTTGTCACAGAGTATCTGTTAATGAATTTTATGACTATTGATTATAAATTGGATATTCCTTTGTGAAAACAGTAAATGTGCTTATTTTTCAGTAATAAAGACGTCTTTATATTTTAAACAAGTTTATGAAATGTACGCATTAAAACTGGCAATTCTAAACTCAACACATTATGTAAATATAAATAGACATAACTTTCAATTCATATTTAGTGATGCATGATAATCTTATTTGCAAGTAAGGTTAGTAAAATAATTTAAAGATGCCTATTTTGTCTAAGTTAGCAATAATTGACAAAGTATTATATAATGTATTAAACATTTTTAGCACAACAAATTTGATTAAATGGAATCGATTATCAAATACAAAACATTGTATTTTTACAGAAATTAGTCTAGGATCAGTCAAATTTAGAATATTATAAATGTTAAAATTGTCATTAGCAACCAGAAAATATTTCATTTTTTTTTTCAAAATAAAGGAAAAAGATTTTTCAAATAATTTTTCAGTCAGTTTTATTGAAATATTGATATTCATTTTTACTTAAAATAATGGAATATTTTTACAAAACAGTTAAAATATTCTTTATACTTAAAGTTATTTTCTAGCCAAGAAAGTGGTTCTAAATGAACAAGAGATACTCATAAACTAATGATTACAAACAAGTAACTATGTAACTTGTACAGAGATGATAAAAAAGTGCATTATATTTTTCTGTGCTGAAGAGAAAAACTAAATCAGAATCTTTTTACTACTCCATTAAAGCAACAAATACCATAAAATAGAAAAATTATATCAAAATCTCAAACAATGAAAATTGTGTGAATATTTATTGAACTATGACAAATGAATTGAACTAGTTATAACAAAACATGGATTTCATTCCATCTAATTATGTATATACTTTATATAACAAATAATAAAACGTATGCAAGTTTGTAACATCAAAGTTTATCCCGCATAATATGTAATAGATGTCCAATGTAAAATAGAACTTATAAAAGGTAATGTTTTAATAATTACAAATTATCTGTGCTTTAAAACTGATCAGTATGCTAAAATGAAAGAAAAAAAAATTAAACATTTAAGAACCAAAAAAGATCAGACAAGTTCATAATAACTTAAGACATCCGACAACCATTGGAAATTAGAGGATTAAATGAGCAGTACTATAAAAAGCAATCAATATCAACACACTAATAAACAAAGATACTAAAAACTGAACAAGCCACTTTGGTTATAAATAGTGAAAGGAAAACAATTGTTGGAATGGTTTTTGTTACTGATGTAGAACAATTGTGAATAGAATATCAACAATACCCTTAATATTCAATAAATTAAGAAAGTTCAAGTGACTTATCTGGTTAACAGACTCATCAAAACACTCATTAGGGTCAGATGCTTGATAAATCTATTGGAATGCTCAGATCAATAGTTGTACTAAAAAAATAATAAGTTATGATCCTATAAAAAGAGCATTTATCAAAATCTGAAGAAAAAGAATACAAGCAAAATCAATTTGACTTTAATAAAATAAAAAAAAAAGCTAAATTATTATCTATTCAATAATTAAAAATTGGAAATAAATCAGAGAAATTTTGGATTATTTTCCAAGTTTAAAAATTGTGCTTTTTAGCTTTTTGCATAGATTTTTTTTTATGTATGAAGGTTATAAACTTTATAGTGAAAATGATTTTAATATTGAATGATTAAATATTATATAACCATTAAAAAAATTAACTAAAATTTAGTAGAAGAATTGATGTTTGTTTAAAAAATTTTCTCGGTTTTACACACTTAGTTGTCAGATTACTACTGGGATATTTTTGCATTGTCAGCTATTTATGGCGAATACTAAAATTAAAATTGAAACCTTAATGTTAAAAAGCCATCAAATCTTGGTCACATCACTCCCTTCAAGTACCCACCTTGTCACCGAAAATAAAACATCAATACACCCAAAACAGGATTTCTAACTAGAGTAACAGTCAACATGTTAATCACAATCTGGGATGGTCGCATTTCTTCATTATGGAGCTTAAGATCATATGCAAGGGAATCATAACTAAATTTATTCTTTAATTAAGAAAAATATTTCAAGATGCTTTACAAGAAATTTAACATTAAATATACCTAGTGAGAAACATCTTCAATAAAATGAATATTGGAACCCGATGAACAAGTGAAAGAAAATATAGAAACGGTTGAAAAACTAAAGATTGACAAATTCTCGTCAGCGTAACATTCAAGACTTTTTTTTTAGTAGAAATGATAACTTTGAAATATCCTCAATATAAACTAAGTAAAAATAAAAAATAAAATGAGCAATATATTTTCAAAGATGAGGCCATTAGCCTAACTGTAAATAATGATAATTATTTATTACTCATCATCCTAAATCCAAATTAAAAAGTGTTTAAATATGCTTTTGTGAAAAAGTTCATAAAAATGTACTTGGTATCAACATACTAATTATGGTTAAAAATGGATAAAAATCTAAGATTAAAGAATCAATAACATTTTTTTTAAATATACACAAAAAATAAATCCTTAAAAAGCAAGACATAATTGTAGCCATTATTTTCAATGTCTAAAAAAGTTAATATACAAGGACGGTAGTCATATGACCGTAAACAGAAGTACAATGTATTATTTGGATCGAGTGTTTCATGATTTGGAATATTTAAAAATATTAGAAAACATGCGCCTTCTTGTCTGAAATAACGAGGCCCGGGTGTAAAAGAGGAAATGGTCGTCTAAGAACGCTGAAGTTATCGAAATATTTTGCGGGGGATAAGAAGAAAAAAAAAAAAAAAAGAAAAGTTTAACGACTTTCATCAATACTTGGACAATAACGGGATTTTTTTTTTTAAATTAATAAATTTCCAGACTGCTTGAGAAAAGCAAGAAATAATCGTTTGGCATCATAAACGGAAAAATGGAAGTGTGCCATACTCATTATTACCCACTTTTGAAATAGTTTTCAAAAAAAAAAAAAAAAATATTCGTACACCTGACGAACAGAAAAAAAGAAAGAGTAAAAAAAAAAAAAAAGATACTATTTATTCACCCACGTAGCCACCATCGTCATTTCCAGCTCATACATTTTGTTGCTTAACAATGAAAGACTTAGCTTCATTATTTTTGAGTTTGACAATTGTTTTTAGTCATTTCTCTAAATTTATAAAAAACTAAATTTCCAGTTTCTATTTTGCTGAGGGGGGGGGGAGTAACAGACATTAAAACGAGGTTAGATAATTATTTGTTAGATAATTACTGCTTTTATTTAAAATTTAAAATTTCTATAATTTATTTTCTGCAACTATTTTAAACCTGCCTCACAATCGTATTATCACTTATTCCGTTATTCATATTGAGAGCTCGACATTTCAGTAACTGATCAATTTTCAATAAAACACAAAAATTTCGTTATCAGGTAAATAAATTCGATGCCGGTTCAATAAATGTACTTAAATTAAAAGAAAAAAAATAACAGACATCAAAAGATAGGCAACTTTAAAATTTAATAGATACAGAAATGAAAAAAAAAAAAGTTTCATGAAAAAAATAAATTAATAAACATACAACTTTTTAAAAATGAAGTCTTTCATATATATATATTATATATATATATATATATATAATCGAACATTATGGAAACTCACATTCACATATATAGCCATAAGGGTTCATCTCTAACCTTTAGATTCCCTACAACTGTAATGTCCATATTATGCATACATTTAAAAAATCAGATTAAAAGGTACTCTTGATATTAGCAATTTTTCAAAATTGTCACAACAAAACGGCGTGATCAAGTAGATTTCTTTAAAAGAATCAAATAAAATAATAAAATGTCAGACGAGAAAAAATTTATGATGGCGTACGCCATGTTGTTACAAAGTAGTAATAATAATAGGAAAGAGAAAGACGAAGGGAGGTCACAAAATGGGGGATTAGAAATGTAGATACTAGCTTAAACCATAATTACGTTTAAAAAAAAGTTATATTAAATGCCAAAAATATAACTATGTCATCAAAGAATTTCACTCATAGAAATTTTGTCGTAGTTTTCCCGAAAATGCCGGCTTTGATTAGAACAGAAAGAAATATTACGAGTAAACTAGCCGATCCCCCAATTCATGACCATTTTTGTATAGCAGTAGTAATCACACACAATACAGTGGTACTATAATAACTAACAAGTAGTAGTAGTTAGACTACGTTACCTGCGACATTTCTAGTAATAGAAAAAATAACAGATGTCTCCATGTATAAGTTAACAACCATAACTAGTGACAAAGAATTTATTAAGCAAGTTCTATAATAATTTTTTAAAATTAGCAAACAGGTAGAAAAGACAAAGTGATAATAATACAAAAATAATCAAATGTTTCTATTTTGTCATACACCCGGTTAGCGATTAGAGACAAAGACCGCATCAGAGAGAAAACAAATTAAGACCGATACAGACTTAGAAATCAAAACAAAGTTTTAGATCACATTATTTTTTTTTTCTTTTCGGTCTTTGTGACAAAAAAAAAAAAAAATCATTCAATGGACTAATAATGGAGGATATTGAAAGGGAGACAAGAAAACAACTAAGAGAAAAACAAAAGGGACCTTTTTGAAATATGAAATGGTTCACTACAGATTCATTCATAATGGAAAGTAAAATAATAAGCCAAAGATCTGAGTCTCTAATCCCTGCAATTATTTAACAAAAATTAAATCAGCAACAATACCATGCATGAGTAAGCAAAAATGTACAGATTATGAGTTCATTCATTGCCTTGAGCCAAAAAAAAAAAAAAAGTAACTAAAAACATTCATCACCCACAACTACCGCTACTACTGGAGAACATAATAACCACAAAAAAAAATGTATGTAAGCTAATATTTATGTTTTGTGTGCGCACACCTGTACAACGGAATTCACATCTTTAATGCAGTCGACCATGAGCTGGACAATCTCTGTGGTCTTGAAGACTTCGAAAGGGAACTCCTCTGCGTCCTGTTTCTCTTGGGTGGTGGACGGCTCCGGTTCCATGGCCAGGTCGACCAACTCGTCATCATCGTTGTCGCTTGATCCTCCTCCGTCCGGCTCTTCTTCGTCGTCCAGTAAAATATCCTCCTCGTCGTCCATCATGGAGAAGAAGAAAGAAGTTACGCTAGGTACAGACTGATATAGATATACGTATATGTATGCGTAGAGAAAGGGGACTAAACAACAACCGAGTCGTCGTAAAGCTTGTGGCTCAGGCTCAAAACTCCAGTCTGCTGCGTACGTAGACTGAAATGAGTGTAAAGCAGACAGAGAAGTTGGTTGTGAGATGATTGAATGACTGAGATAGTGAGGGGAAGTGAGAGATAAGGAAAAGACTAGCCAGTTTGGTGAAGAGTGGGAGCTAAAGAAAAGACAAATCAACAGAAAGAGGGTGAATTACTTGGCAAGGGAGAAAGAGGAGGCAAGACGGCCTTTTTGATTCTCTAAACAAGAGAGTTTTACATAATTATCTCCCTTTACATATATCGATAGCTAATCTAATCTCAAACTAAATTGTATTATTACGTATATTCGCGGTTCACAATCACCCTCAAAATGTTTTCGCAAGCTTAACGTAACTATGTAAATTTAGATTCGTAACGTGTTGTACGTAACATACATTTACTCACGTATTGATAAAACATTTAATTAACCAAGTAACGATTTCAATTTTTGGGTGGTTATTTATTTTTGTCTAGTGAAAAAACATTTCTTTTTGGTTTGCTCTTTTTTTTTTTTTCCGTAATGAATGAGCCAGCTAGACAAGATCGATGGATGATATGCCTCGTTACACATGCAAATAAGTAATTTTTGAGGGCAGTATTTATTTACCAGAAACCTTATTTTCAGATTATTCGCAAAAGTGAAAAATTAAAAATAAATCTGTTGAAATCTATGCAAAAAAAGGCGTTTATGACGTCATCCAGCGTCGTGCTTATGACGTCATTTCAAAGAATGGTTCCGAAATATAAGTTTAAAATCCCTATTTTAGTCTGTCTTTTTTCTTTGAATTTTTAAAAAATAAATTAACGGGGACTTGTATATTCATTTCTTGTATGTAGTTTAGTTTAATATCTAACATTGACTTGCAAATATTGTTATTTTAAAAGAAAACCCTCAATCTGATTGGTTACGTCATATATTTAAAATAAGGTATCAAGTACTAACGCTTTGTTAATAATGGTATTTTTAAGTACTTGGCAGACAACATTTGTGTTTAATTTTCTCCTTGTTATGTAATTTTTAAAGCATTAAAATAACAGTTTAGCAACTAACACGAAATAACAGTAGCGAACAACTAGAACAATCCAGAGTAGCGTTTATGGTTGAAGATTTTTAAAAAAGCAATCGAAATGTTTTGAAATTATCAACATGCGTATTTTACTAGAATACCAGGTCACAAGAGTGAAGAATAAGATTAAAGAACTATTGCCACTAGTTTGGCTCCTCAAATGTCGCGTGCAAAGTAGAAAAAAATTGTAATTGTCTTTTCCTTTGTGAATAAATGATCGCGAATTACTGGGTACTGTGTAGGAGTGTTCTTTTTTTTTTTTTTTTCGTTTTTGTTGGTTTAAGAAAATACGAAAACACTAATGCAACTCCTGACTTTGCAGTGTTGTGTCTTGCCTGGCTTCTCGTTGTCGTAAAAAAAATCTAATAATTGATAATAATAATAAATGCACTTTAGACTTTTTGTGACCTTCCTAAAGAGATTTCCTAAACACGAAGGGAGACAATCAGCACAAACATAAAAAGCGTATCAGCTGTTGTATTAGCGTATACTGACGTCAAATAAGCTGGGCAGATAACTCTAGTAATTCGGCATTTTTCCAGCTCTAATGAGTTTCGTGTCTTTAAAGCAAGTATTTATTCTTCCATCATGTAAGGCAAGCGAAATATTTAATAAGCTCACGAAGACCTACCCGGCTAAATCTCGTTTAATTATTTTAGAGTACTAAACGTAAAATAAATATGAAGATAATAATTAAAATTGCTTTGTAAGCACCTTAAAATTAAAAGTTTTTTCTAACTTAAAATAAATGAATGCATGCATAGATAGTCATAAAATCCAACAAAACAAATATAAATATTAGCTAAAGTGAATAAATATGTTATGAAATTAACTGAAACATATAGAATAAGTTTTACATCTCTTACAAGTAACAATTTTGAAATGAAAGCAAATATATGAAGATAAAGTATCAAAGCAGATATTCTTCCATTTCACAGCACTTAAGAAGTAAGGAATTGTTTTGTGAAGTTCTGTGACTAAGTATTATTACCATTTCATACAAAAATGTAAAATATATTAAATAATGAAGTAGGCAGCAAAATTAAGTGCCAGTGAGTTTGAAAGATTATTCTTGGTTATGAAAAACCTTCACCCACATCTATGATATTCCAATGGAGACTGACAAATGACACCCAACTATTTAAGCAATAGTTAGTAAAGTAGGTTTTTCCTTTAATTCTCAAGTTAAAAATATATCAACAAACAGTTCATTTATCACAAGTTTTTTTTTTTAACCATACTGAATTGTCGTGGCTATGAGTGAAAATAAAAATTCATCCAGGTTCATTATATCTCATGATATTTTGCAGAGTTGATGGAGATTCAGACAATTTCACAAAGCAATTTATAGCTATAAATGAAGTCTGGGTCATGAATTTTGAGTCCTGAGACAAACAACAAAGCAACAGAAACATACTAAATGGAAGTGGATTACATGTATGACATCATGAGACTTGAGATTTGAAAAATATCAATGATTTAAATGGGAACTGTAGAACCATGTCCTTGGACATAAGTTTGTTCTTTAAAGTAGGTAAATGACTGAAAGCAGTTCCTTTGAAGTAGTCAGTAGCCAAAGTGGAATCCTTCTGAAGAGAGTGCATCTACTGACTTTTGGGCTGTCATCTTTGCTTATTTTGCTTATATTTCCATCTTGAGGCTCTGTGCTTAGGACATTTGAGCAACAAAATAGAATGATTCAAATGGTCTATTATTCTTCCTCTTTGATTATCTAATGTGTTTGCATGGAACAGATTTACTGAAACTGATTTTGAAATTTATAACATAAAGGGTATGAACATTATTTCTTGTGCAGGTATGTGTGTGCATACAGAAATAGTGTCATTAAGAGAAAAACCATCCTTTCAACATACCATTTTTTGTGGGTAAAATTTGTTAAAAAATTCCAAATATATAACTTAAGTCCATCTTTGATAATAAACTTTAGATCAAACATTGTTTGTTATAACATTTCTTGATACTTCTGTTTGGTGTTTATTATTAGCAGAAGGAAAAAGTTTTGTAGAATTTATACACAATATAATACATAACAATCTTTCTTGCTATATCTTTTAGTCAAAGCTTTGAAGATAATTGCTACATAGTTGTGAGTTAATTTCCTTGTAAATATATAAACCAACTGCATTTCAATAAAACATACAGCCCATAGCTACTGTCAGTTAAAGTTAGTTCCACCATGGCTTCCTCCAGATAAGCATGTTTCATTATTCACTCTATCATCATGGTTATCCAGCATGGCACAACATGTTAAATAACATAGTGTCAGATCATGCCTAGTCAAAGTGGGGTATCAATCTATTTTCCCTTAAAGGAAATGATTACATAATTGTTACTAATATTCAAAGTTTACAGAAGTGATGCAACTAAGAGATCAAACCAGGTGTACTATTATAAATAAGCTAAAAGATGTTTTGATAGACATAGAATTAGTGACATTTTGATTTCGGATAATGCTTTGCAGATATCATCAGCAGAATTCAAAATGGTTGCTGAAGACATTCAGTTCTTAATACCCAGAAATTCATACACAGATGTCCTGAAGGACACATGGCACAATGGATAAAGTGTTAGTTAGATCCAGTGACAGGACCTAAAGATTGTGAGTTCAATACCTGGTTAAGGTGGCGGAGAACTTGGAGATAACTGATAACTGACATCCATTAGACATGGCACATGGAACTAGAACAGTTTACCCTAGCAAGCAAAATAAAGGGTTCAGTTTGACATTCCAACCACCTGAAGAAGGCCGGAGCATACAACAGCTGAAACGTTGTGATAAATATAAACAAGGATAATAATGATAATAATATAGACAGATACAGAATTCAAATTCAGTCCAATTTACAATAAAACCAGTATTTATATCTGATACATTCAACTAGAAAGAATCAACTGTGTCAGACGCTGTTGAGCAGATCACCTTCAATCATGCTATACTCAGAAGCTGACAGAATTGTAACAAGAAGTAGTTGCATTATAAATAAACCTAGCAAAAACAGAACAGAAATTTAATAATAACCATAATAATACCAGTTCCAGGAACATGAAGGTAGTTTTAGCCCTGAGATTTTTTGTATGTCATCTTAATGACATATGCTATATAAATATTAATTACCTGTTAATTACAAGGATTGTTTGACTTCTGTCAGAAATGAGTATTATAATTCCCATATTTTAATTACAAGTTAATTCCCTTGTAACTATTTGTATAAACCAATCACATTTCAATAAAGCATAGAGTTTGTGGCTACTAGCAGTCAGAGTTAGTTCCAGATTGCTATAGATAAACCTACCATATGTTTCATCTTGTTATTCACTCTTTAGTTACAGTTATCCAGCATTGCACAAAATTAACATGGTGCATAACAATAGATTTCTTGTGTTCACAAATATGACACTCATTTATATATCTTTGATATTGCTTGTAAGGTTACCCTACTTACTTTCCTAAATAATGTTGATAGGGGACGCTCTCTAAGTCAATAGGCAGTGACATCCTCAGTCATTCTTTTTCATATTTCACCCAGGGACACTAAGATGTAGGCTGAATGTGGAGAAAAGTGCACATGTATGCACACTAGCACCTTTCTCTTTACTTTCTTCCATGTAACACCTTTCTTTAGCATTTCTACACAACTTCACACAGTCAAACAATTCACTAGTTTAAACATTTTCTTCATTCATGTTCATTGTTTTGTAAGACACAACAATATTCTATTGTCTATATATACCCTTGTTTTGTTTAAACACATTGCATCCACACTGTTCGACTCTTTTTCTTTTCAGTCTATGAGGGACAAAACAAACATAAACTTTATGAACATATGGACAGAATAAAATTCTTCCACATCTATTATACTGGTGATGGGTCAATAACCTGACATTCTCTACATTCTCTGACTATGGCCTTAACTACTGCCTTGGACACTGCTGGATCAATCCACCTTGCGAAGTACAGGGTTCTTTTAATGCCAGTATGCCTACTTTAACAGTGTACTGACCTTATCTTGTTTGAGCTGTATTTGCTCACTGATACTGCACAGAAAAGTTTCACCAGTTCCATCTCCTTCTTTACTGCATCAAGCCATCTCTGCATTACCCTCGTCAGCTTGTCTGCCCAGTTTTGGCTGCATTTCACCAGTTTTATGCCCACTAATAACTCATATTCACTGACCAGTTTTTCCAAACTGCAGAGCCTACTCCAAATGAGCATCTCACTTGAGGCCTTTGTGTGTATCCTGGCCTTTCTGGTAAGTGTGTCAGATATCCATCCATGAACACATGCAGCGTCTGTGAATAAGTGCAACATTTTTGCCTTTTCATTGAAGTGCCACATTAACATGCATAAATACGGTGTCCAATTCAGCTACATTTCTATGCTGAATGTCTCTTTTGGGATACAACCACCATGCATCTTCCACTACGTCCCCATTAAACCCGAGGGACACTCCAGTTGCAAGGGAGCTTGCATTGATCTATAATTCAAATTCATGTCCATTGACACACAACTTGACTCATACAGAGTCATCTGGGAGTGCTCTGGTAATGAGATCCATAAACATGTTGCTGTGGGAGGCATCTGTTATGTCATCATCCCAGCTGGATGTAACCTCAGTTGCTTTGTGTTTGTCCTACTAATTTTCTGCATTGTGAAAATATTTTTTGCCGAGTTAAACTTCAGGTTCTTTCAGTACTTCACTCCCCTGCTTCCAGTACAAGGTATTCTGCTCCCATCAAACTTGCAAGCTGAGCACTCAGGTATTGTCCTGCAGTCATTCTGGGTATTTGTATGTCAATCCAAAATCAGTGAGATGTTGTCTTATGCATGTTGCAGATGTCACATCTTCATTGACATAGATGTCATTAGTATAGGCTGAAGTAGCCTGGAGAATGGACTCATTTTTTGCTAGTATGGTATTTACAATGGCTTTCATGATAGCCAGTGCCACATTAAGCCCTAATCCCATTCTTGTCAGGCAGTACCTCCACCCCTTATAAATGACGGTTCGAAATGTCCACAGCGATCAATGCACACATATCTGTAGGTACACTTTGTGAAGCTCAAGCATGGGAACAGTGAGCCCATTTCTCTGCCATTCTCTCAATTTTTCAGCACAAACATCAGTATGGGCCGTGTATGCATCAACATGCTCGTTTAGCTTGTGGTAATCCAACACCAGGCTGACCTTTCTTTTATTCTTTTCAACCACTAACATTAATGGGATCAGGCCCCTTGTGGGACCAAGTTCTTTTTTGGGATAAGTTATCAGCCACTCATCGTCTATCCTTGCCTGTAGTTCACGCTGATATTCACTCGGTACCTGCATAGACACAGGGTACTCAGATACCCAGATTTTTTAGATATTCCGGTGGGTGACCATCTGATTGCTTCCATGATACTGTCCAAGTCCTGAAATAATTATTTCAATGGTTGACAGGTAGGAGATGACACAGTATTAGCATATCCAAAATGCATAGAGACATAAGGCAACACCTGCAACTGACTTGTTTCTATTTTGCTTATTTTGGATTTATATCCAATTGGAATTCATTTATTTTTCTACCTCATGCAGACTGTTTTTTAATGAGCGGGGTTGGGGTTTGACTCAGACAAGCAAGGGCTATCATTGTGAAAGAGAGTGTGCACTTTTAGTGTAGGCGTTTCTTATTTTTGTTTTCTTTTACATGAACTTTTCTACATTTTTTAATTTTCTTTTTTTCTTCTTTATTTTTTTCGTTTTTTTTTTCTTTCCAGTAATCCGATTTGTTATTCTTTAGTTTAATTCTTCTTCTGTATTTGTTTTTTAATTTGTATTTTATTTTCTGTGTTATTTTGTTTGCCTTTTTTCTTCAAGCAAAATTTTATTTTGAAAGTTTTATTTGGGTGTTTTTGTTTTATTTTGCCTAATTTTTGCATTGTCTAGTTAGCTCATGTGATTGTCCTGTGAGCTATTTGTTTTTGCATGTGGCCCCAGCCAAAATGGCTGAGGTATCTCAGCAGCTGGATCAACCAGCAGGATACCATTCCTCAGCATGTGTGGTGGACAGGACCCACAAAAAGGGGCCTAAATATTATATAGCGGTACAACAAAAGTTCCAGAAGTACATTTCAGGCAATGAACTTTTAACCATTCTGCTGGTCTGGGAGTAAATTTCAAAAAGGACAATTTCCCTGCTGACATCTGATGTAAATACCAGGAAGTTGGTAGGTGTCAGCGAGGAAGGAATGAAGGAAGCACTCAGGTGCCTGAACATTGCAATGAAGGTGTTAGCAAGTTGCAAATGTAATATGGGACATCTTGTTGATATCAGAAGAGGAGGCTAAGACACTAGCCGGATGCATCCTCACCACCAAGTCGGTGAGGATACAAACTGAGTATATGGGCACCCAAAGGACCAAGATCACTTTGCATGGTATGCCCATGGATATAGAGGAGGAGGACCTTGTAGGAGCTTTCTTCACAGAATATGGGCAGGTAGAAGAGGTTACAGTAGTGAGAAGTAAAACACTGGGGATATAATCTTGCAGGTAACAATGTCCCATAAGTATTTTTTGGAGGTATCCAACATTTTGATGTTGAGACCAGAAGATCCTCATCGTTGAGGAGGACCGTTGACTACACTGCTGGTCCTGTGGCACCTTGAGATATATGTCTAAGGTGTCTCCTGAAAAGAACACAGCCCCTCAGCCTCACCCAACAACAACAATGACAGAAGTGGTGGAAGAGTAAAAGTCTGATAAGGACCCCAAGGGTTGGATGGAGGTCATGAGGAGATGATGAAAAATGGCAACTTCTCCCTAACAGGATATCTCACAGCAACACAAAGAGCAGCCGGAGGTGGAGTGACAGCGGTAACTACAGCAACAACAGCACATGCAGGAACAAGAACAGCAGCAGCAGAAGCAAAAACAGCTGCAGCGACAACAACAGCAGAAATAAGGTCAGCAGCAACAAAAACAACAACAAAAGCCACAACAAAAGCAGCAACAACAAAAAAAGACGCCACAAAAGACACCACAACAACAAGATCAACAGCAGCATCTTCAACCACTCCAGCTGCAACCACTCCAGCTGACGGACAAGAGTATGGAGGTGGATGAAATGCCACCACCCTGGTCCTCTTCTTTGAAAAGGGGAAGGGAGGATGAGCAGAAGGAAGAAGGAAAAAGAAAAGAAGGCTGGCCATAGCAGGGTGGAACAAGTCACGGAACATGCAAAGTTACAATCTGCTCCTGCTTCACCTGCCAGAAATGATGCAGCCACAGGTAAGGCAAGGAGCCTACCTGATTCCCCAGATTATGCTCCAATATCCCCTCTCCAACACCACATCCCAAAATAAAAAGAAGCCTTTCCATAAGTGGGATGGCATCTGGTGGATAGACAGGAGCTTGGGAGAGACATATCCCAGAGGAAGGCACTCTTGAGACCCCTGTTTAAATTGACTTCTGTCAATGGCAAATTGGCTGGGGATCCCAGGAACTTTGATAAGGTGCCTGGTGTCATAACGGTTGTAAGAATTGCAGGTACAAAAGCCTGGGATTTCATTGCAGCAGCCAAGGACTCCTTCTCAAAGCTCCGGATGGCTCAGGCAGAGTTTCCAGATCTTCAAAAAGCTAAACACTCCAGTTTTGATCCACCTGTCATTATACAGGGCTCTGAAGTTAACTTTTCCTACGGATGTTGGTGGGATTGTCACCAACGAATGGATTACATCTGATCTGGGTACTGGTAACCTAGGACAAGCCGTCAGGATCCTGACTCCTGCAGATTTCCATTCAGTCTGTGATTAAGGGAATCTACTTAGAAAATATTATCAAGCTAGCCAGCTTGAATGCGAGGGGCTTGAGAGATTGCGGTAAAGCTGCCCGCCTGCTTCGTGATCTCTTGTCCTTCGGAGTAGATGTGGCTGTGATCCAGGAGACACACTTTCTTTGCGATGTTGATGCTCGTGTGTTGTCTAGTGACTCTGTCGTCTATTCAGCATACGGGGACCATCTGGGCAGAGGTTTTTCCTTGTTAATTAAATGTTCCCTTGATGCGTGGACCTTGTCCATGTCGATTAGGAATCCTGTTGATTGTGGTCAATATTGCTATGAGCAATAGTTTATTTTGTATCATTATGCGCCCAAAGATCAAGGAGAGCGTGTCGACTTTTTCCGTTGGTTGGGGCCATTCCTGGTGGATTCGTCACACTTAATCTTAATGGGGGACCATAATGCGATCCTGGGCTGCAAGATAAACAGAGGGCGGGGAGCTAACGGGAGGTCTGTACTGTACTGTACTGATGCGGCATTCACCCTGGGCGGATTGAGCTGGCTTCTTCCTGTTATGAGAAGAAGATTCTTGGGATAAATTACAGAAGTAGGGTACCCAGGCCTACTCGGATAACGTTCTTGCTTGCCGCAGGGTTCCCACAGACGCAGAGACAGGAACGACCAGAAGCCGCTGGTTACTGATGCTCCTTGGATTTTCACCAGAGCCCTTGTTAGCCGGCGTGTGTGTCAGACCTGTCTGCCTTGGGTGGCCCTACCAGGAACGAAGTTCCGGGCGGCATAGCTCTGACACTACCGTTTACACCCCCCACCGACTGTGAGGTAAGGGTTGGACTTTGGGGGGTCGGGAGGTCAGGCTATCATAGTCGATTGGATCTTATCAACGAGCCCAAACTCGCCGATAAATAGCGGGTCGATCATTTGGAGCGAGAGATGTGAATGTCGGCTCTTAAGTGGCCATCTCTATGGGTAACCAGCTACCTGAATAGAATGTTAATAAGAAGGCGATTGATTTGTAACTGACTGTCTCTCAATGACGTAGTCTTCAGATCGGGCGGGGCAGATTTGCCCGACTGTTATCACTGTGACCTTGGTTTAGAGGAAATAGCTTCACATGCCTTCTACCATTGTTCACAGGTGTGCCCGTTCTTGGACTATATCCCAAGCAGTTCATGTCCATTGATCTCGCATACGTTTGCGATAATGTGTCAACCCCGTTCTCTGGGGTGAAACGGATGGTGTTTTTCATGTTGCTCGCCGTAGCAAGGATGGCGATGTGGATGTCGCTGATGGAGGGACTCTTATGATATGAACGTTATTCGCATCAGGATCTGGTCGGATTCTTTGGGCATCAGCTCAAGATGAAGATCAGAACTGATAGAAAGCGTTTGTTATCGACAGATTTCAGTGAAATGTGGGTAACTGGTGAGCCTGATTCGTGTGAATAGGGTTAACCTTGATTTTCTTTTTAAGTTCCCTTTGACGCACCAGGGTGGTTTCCTGTGAATCCTCACCTGGTTAAGTTGGACACTATTTGTTTACCTTAGTTAATAAGTGTTGTTCCCTGCCTGTTCTTGGCACTCTCTTTTGTTAGGATCCATGTCGAGATTCCCAAAATCTCCAGTTTTTTGTCCCCTTTTTATCCTGACTGGGTCAATCTTTGGTTTCCCACTCTGTCATTTATTTTTCCTTCCCACTCCATTAGTGAGTGTGCTTCTTGATTCTGTTGAATGACAGAATACAGCGTTCACTCCTATTATATTTGAGGGGTGGTCGTGTCCTACTAACATCTCTTAGGTTTTAGTTTGATTTTGTTATATTTTTACTTTGTTTTTGGGTTCATCCCCCTTTCATTTCATGATTCATTAAATTTTCACATCTTTTTGTATTAAAAAACATTGAACATAGAGGAATTTTTACATCATGGGGTTGTTTTGTGGGTTCTCTGTGGATATGTGGTATTGCGGTAAGTGTAGGATTGAATGGTGAGGGATGAGTTTTTGTGGTGAATGAGTAAATTGTAATGAATGAATTAATGGGTTGTGAGTCTGATTAACTAGGTCTAGGATAGTTAGTCATGATCAGCCTTACTCCACTTCGGCCTTGTGCCACAACTGTTCATCTTATGAATAATAATTATATTATTTTGTTTATTTTGTCTTCAGCATATCGTACAGAACACACATGCTCTTTTTCTTGGCAAGTGACTTTCTCTTTCAACACAAGGGGAGTATTATGAAGTTACCCCACTTACTTTCCTTTAAAAAAAAAACGCCGCTGAGGGATGCTCCCTAAGCCTATAAATAGGAAGTGGCATTCCTTGTTACGCTCTTTTTCCTATTTCACCCAGGAATGGTAAGATAAAGTTGCATGTAGATAAGAACGCTGCCGCTGAGGTGCGTTAATTTCCCTTGGTACTTTGTTGATTTTTGAACTCTCTCAAACACTTGCACATAAACACATGCATGTGTCTATCAAACACACTTGTTACACTTACTTCTACACAAACACTTTCACTAGTTTAAATGTTTTCTTCATTCATATTCATTGTTTTGTTACAACAATCTTCTATTGTCTATATATACCTTTGTTTTGTTAATATGTAGTTATCGTTTGTTTATATATATAGTTTTGTCATTTCTTTATTTGTTTTTACTGGACTCACATTCTAGTCCATCATTATTGTTGTGGGAAATATATACTAGTAGACACGTGTTTCCGACCTAAAACACGAATAGCACATGCCCGAAACAGGTCCAAATAACTATACACAGTTTAAAGTTAAAATTATTTGGTTTCCAAAATAGTTTTTTTTTTGTTAGAAATACAAGGAACAAAAGCCAGATTACTCCCAGAACTAAACTGCTCTCATTTAACCACCATAGAGAAACGTCACTGACCCCCCCCCATTCAGCATGGTTGATGCTCGTCTCCGTGAGACCATCTCACTGCGCCTTCTTAGCCTCTTTTTCAACTGACTTGAAGTAGAACAATTACATTAAATCAATAGCTGCATCTATCGCAAGGAAAGTTGGTTCACTGTGTAATGCCACAAGGCATTTCTCATCAGAGTCCATCTCACACATCTACAAATTTACCATTCGTCCTTGCATTGAATACTGTTGCCATATCTGGTCTGGTGCCCCTGCCATTCATCAAAAGGTTCTCGACAAAATCTAAAGAAGAATCTGTAATGTAATCAGTCCTGAATTGGATTCTCGACTCCAGACTCATTCTCACAGATGTTATGTGACTTCCCTCTGTCTTTTCTACAAATATTTTCATGGCCACTGCTCTGACGAGCTTTTTTTGCTTGTGCCCTGACTACATGAATTTGGCATCTAGGTCCCACCAATTTACTGCTGAAATAGTTAAATGCAACCATCACTTCTACTCCAACAGTTTCTTTCTTTGTACTTCCCAACATTGGAACTCCCTTCCTCTCCCTTGCTTCCCTGATAACTAAAATCTTCAAAAATTTAAAAGTAATGTCAATCACCATCTTCTGTTGCCTTGATCCTGTCCTTTTTTCCTTTCCTCAATCCCTCCTACACCTAAACTTTTCTATCACTTTCACTCACCATATCTCCCTGTGTGCTAGCACATCACTCCTGCCTTGCTTGGGGTGAAATGTTTAAAAAAATATTATTCTTTATAAGTAAAATAATGAATGAAAATTCTTTTAGGGATTCTCATCATAAGTAGATCAACATAAACTAAATAATTCTTTAATCAATTTAAACAAGTACCTTTGCACTAATTAGTGACATTGCAATTTCAAGCAAACACAATATAAAAATTTTTAAAAATTGAAAAGGCCCTTTGAAAACATTGATGAATGATCTTCCTAAATAAAATGAGGCATTAAAATGGAACCCAGATTATTTTAATATTATACTCTGCTTCAAATTAGATATCTTTCTGATTTACTCATATCAAAACCTTTCGTCCAGAGGTAAATGCTATGAAAGCAAAATTAAAAAGTCAGTCACTACGCTGGGGCTTGGCGCATCACATCTGGCTCACAAAACAAATCACTCCCAAAATATAAAATAAAATTTAAGATGTGCCATTCATGAACATTGCCACTAAAGCAAAAGCATGGCAAAAAAATGCTGACCCAGGTATCTACCCTGGGGTATCCACCCTAACAGCTTAAAAGACCAGACCCATTCGCAGCACTCAAGACATTAGATGGGTGGGTCAGCAAGCAGTCATCAAGACCACCATTGGACTTGGTCAACCAACCTGACACAAGCTTCAATGATAGGCCCTACAGACTCCTTTATACCGGCAGTACACAGAATTTTATTTTAACATATATTTTCTTCTTTTCTTTCTACCTCACCAGCAATACTTTGTTATCTTTCTTCTTCTTTTTTGCTCTCATACACAATATATAACATTAGGAATAACAACAAAAAACTTCACAAACAATTAATATAATTTGCAAATATCAAAAAGATGAGAATTAATAATGAAAAGATGCTTTAAAAGTACCAGGATAGTGTTTAATATGAACTAATCCCATCAAAAATGAATGTAAATTGACTCCTTTGCAAATCACAAGACAAAATTTTCACATAATATCATGCATTATAAAACTATTTTCTCAAGTTGAATTATAAGAAAAACCATCAAGATGGTTATATTATTTTTTACCAGTGTCAATGGTCAGTGTTCAAGATCAAGTAAAAGCTAGATTTTTTTTTTATTTTAAAAGCAAGTAGGCCTTCCCCACTGGAAAAACTGGTGCAATATAATCTTGCCACTCCAATTTCTTCCCATTTGGATTTGTGTCTGTTTATGTTAAATAAATATCCATATAAGACATTTTGCCACTGCCTACACCTGGTGGTATAAGTATGCTTAGTGGTCCAGTTCTAACTCTGTGTTAGTCAATGCAGATACTGGTTTAAGCTGGTTGTTGGTCACTACAATTCAAACCAACTCTGTCCACATGTTCTTGACCTGAGAGCAGTGGAAGTTTGAATGTCATAGTAATTGTAGCACTTGATTGAACCTTGATAGGTGCTACATTAAGGAAAAATTATCTTCCCAACAAAAAAAATAAAACAAATGATTCATGGGATTAATCTTCAGTTGGTTTATATAGTTCTTGGTACAACAAAAATGAACCCATCCCACATTAATCTCTATAATGACACTGTGCCTTGTCTAATAATTTGGGTTCTTCGGAATTAGGAAATCTGGTGGCAGTTGACATGGATTCCAGAGGCAGGATTCACAGCTCAAGTCTTTGAGTTCTCAAAGCTATTTTCTGGTACGGGACTGAATGATTCTTGGTATTCGTTGTTTCTTCAATTTTTACGTTAATCTCAATAAGTGTTCTTTGTTCCCTATTTCTGCTTTCTTAATCAACTTACCAAATTTTGAGAATTATCCATCTTCTTGGGAGTAGTTACAGGGATTGCTCCTCCCCTAAACTTCAACCTGCTTCACTTCACATCTCACACCACCACTCAACACAGGTGGCACCAAATTCACCCTCTTCCTCCTTCCTTCTCAGCATTCAAACTCAGCCTACATCCTAGGGCAGGCATGACTGTCTTTGTGACAAATCTTGGACAAAAGGGCAAAGCTTTTAATTCTAGTCATTAATTTTAATTCTCTTGTTTCCTCAAGGAAGCGATAAAATTATATCTCCATTCTTGGACTTATTTATGTCTAGAGAAAACAAACCAAATCACCTGCTTGTCAATGACAGGGTCTGTTTTCATAACTTTGGCCCTTAAAAGGAGTTCTTTTCTTGTTTACATTTCCCAATTTGTTTTCATCAATGACAATATAAGCCACATATGTCTCTCTTCTCATTAATGATATTTGTTTGTTTAAATTCTCAAGGAAGAGATAAAATTGTTTCTCCATTCCTGGGCTGGTCTCTGTCTAGTGAAAATATAAACCAGATCATCTGCTTATCAATGACAGGGTCTGTCTTCAAAAATATAAGCCCTGCCAGTCTCTCTTGTTAATGTTGTGTTTTCTTATTTCCTTAATGAAGGGATAAAAACCATTTATCCAAATCTTTTTTCTTCAGTATGTCAGATTCTTGACAGATAAAAAATAAACTTTAGAAGAGAAGAAATCCAGATGGTCTTATTCTCACTAAGGAAAATGTCTCCACTCTCTCTCTATCTATCTATTTATCTAACTTCCAGCTTACATTCCATTTTGGTTTTTCTTATAATTTCTACTCAGAATCAACATCTAACCACTTCATATCCTCAGTGTCAAATCCATAAAAAAGTTCACATCCTTCTCTGGAAGAAGCTAAATCCATGATTAGGTATTACTTGAATTTGTTAGTTTGAAATACTTTGCAGTTTACATCAAGATCATTCAACTTTGTATAAATTATATATAAGTTTGAAGTTGCAACAATTTCCTACTTGAACATGTTTTCTGCAATGTTTTGATATTTTTGTTTTTTTAAGAATCCCCCCTCCCATCAAGGTGGGAGTGCCACTGGTTCACAGAAGGTCACATAAAGTGAAGATGAGAGAAAAACTGATGGAAAGGATAACAGATGAACAGGGTTCAAGACATCAGAAGATGGTAATTGATGTTGCATTTATATTTTTGAAGATTGTAGTTATCAGGGAAGCAAATAAACAGAAGGGAGTTCCACAGGTAAGAAGTGCAAACAAAAAAGCTGTCAGAGTAGAAGTGGTGGTTATATTTCACTATTTCAACATTAAAAGGGTGGGACCTAGATGCTAGTTTAGTAGCACACTTAAATTTATGTAGTTGGGACACCAGGAAAAAGAGCTTGACAGAACATTTGCATCAAAATATATCATAAATATTTCCATATTGTTGCATGATTATGTTTTTTACTTTTAAGTTAACACTTTTGTATTAGCTTTTTGATGATCATCTGATATCATCAAGCAGTTTACTTTGTTACTATGTTTTAGGTAAGAAATATGTTTTTTCCATTACATACTAAAACACTATTTTTTTTCATTAAATACTAAAACACTGTCACTTGTATATATAATTTCAAATGATATTTTGTACAGCTTTTGCAAGTCATTTACCAAGTTTTAATTGAGTCAATTGTTTTAAGTGGGAGAAAGCCTCTAGCTTTTGTGTGTTTGTCAAACATTTAATAAAATTGAGAAATAGGCTTTGTTGATGTAAGACTTTAGATATTTGTAGTTTGGATGGTAAAATTAAAAAAAAAAAACAAGTTACATTGACATATCAAAAATAAATTGATTTACTTAATTTAATATTTGTTTTTTTTTAGAAATAAAACAGTTTCATAAAGAGGAATGTAGCTTTGAGATTTGTTTGGTAATGATTTACCTTATTTATATTCAGCCTTCCTTAGGTGTATATCAATCAGGTAACCTACACTTTATTTAATCTATGGAGATAGACTGTTCTTGTTCTACTGCTCATGTCTCATGATATTGTCTAGTTCTTATTTTTATTTAGTACTGTTTGGCTATTGCTTGCCTGTTTTCACTGTGTCTGAGTAAACACTGCCCGACCCAGGGATTGAACTCACAACAACTATGTCACCAAATTCACAAACCAGAGATTTTTCCATTAGATCATTGTCTTGTAGTAAACTTAAACCCTTAAGGTTAATCTGGATGCTGTCATGTTCAGAATAACAACTACATGACAAACATGGCATCAGTGTTTACAGGTGGAAACAGAAGGGACAATGTTGTATATCAAAGAAGGTTATCTAATCTTGAGCAAGGGTAGAAGGAGAAATACAAAAATAGTGACAATGCATGAGATTTCAGTCTCCTCCTGCACAATTAAATCTGGATTCAACAGCCACTCCCCACTAAACAGTTTGGGAAGCGGTGGGTAGAAACAATGGAATATATTTCATAGCAATGAATATAAGAGAAACAAAACAAAAAAAGGATGTTTCTTTATCTTCTTTTGAACTAAGAAAAATTTACAAAATGTCGGATGATGACAATGAGATGTATGTGGAAATCCTGGCTACTTTGAACAAACATTTTGTTATAGACAAGCGTATGGTTGCAAGAAAGAAATACAACAACAGTAGAAATAGATTTACATGGTTTATTTCAACAGGAACATAAGGGTTTAGGACAGCTACCTTGGTGTGGTAAAGTTCATAAGCCGGCTTTCGGATCTAGGTCGATCTCTCATAGTAGTTCACACATGTTGACGGTGGTTGACGCTCTCCTGCTGACAGCTGCTAAACGTGACTGGTCTCCTTTGTGGCCACCTGTTGACTGCTGCTGAACTTCCCTGTGACCCCTTTTATAGCGTTTTTTATGGCTTAACAGGCTCGAGAAATGAAGGGAGTATGATTAGGAGGGAAGCATTTTTATTGGACGAAAAATAGAGCACTTTAATTATTATTTTATTTTTTGACCGGAACATGTGTGTCGAAAACATTTGTAAAGAAAGTTAATGGTCATTTTGTGACGGGGCTTTGTCCCGTTCACATCCGGTTCTCGCTCTTGAGTATTTGCCTGTAAATCAGCCGAGATATGTCATTTTATTTTATAACAATTTCGAAGCCTAACATATGAAAGAGAACAGTTTTGATCCAGAATGCAAGAACATGAAGAAAGTGCAGTGACTTACATTACTTCCTTGAAAACTCTGGCCTGTATGTACAAGTTTACTAAATATTTTGCAGATGAGGCAGTAATAGATCAATTTATTGAAAGATGTTTGTCTCGACATCTTAGATGACAATTATTAAGAGAAAAAAAATTAACACTATCATACGTTTTTCAACTTGCAACATTGGCAGAACAAGTGGTAGCTAAAGACCAAATAAATTAAACAACAAAATGTTGAAATTTACAAACTACAAGAAAAGAAATCCAGCTCAAATAAAAAAAATAAAAAATTTGAACAAAAATAAAATGATCAAGAAAAATACAAGGAGCCCTGTATTTCAAGATGGGGATTACGGTTACAGAGTTACTCCTTTATGATCAGACACATTCCTGGACACTTGAACCCTGTGAACATATTATCTATTAAACCAGTTTAAATTAATAAAGAAGATGCAAATAACAGTGATTCTTTAGAAATTTATTTAACACAAATAATTGATGATACTATTCCAAAAAAATGTATCTATATCAGAAGTCACTCAGCATTATCTGGCAGATACCTCTATTCAAATTTCTACATGTGTAAAAAACAATGCACAGCCAAAAACCTGCATAACAAAACCTTATTCAAATATAAGAAATGAACTTACATATAAACCAGGTCTACTCTTTAGAGGATCTTGCCTTGTCATTCCCAAAACTTTTTGCAACAGCAAATATTGAAACTATCTCATGAAACTCACCAAGACTAAAGCTTTACTATGTGAAAAAGTATGGTGGCCAGGTATTGACATTGATATTAGAAAAAAGTATGGTGACCAGGTATTGACATTGATATTAGAAAATGTATGGTGGCCAGGTATTGACATTGATATTAGAAAAAAGCATGGTGACCAGGTATTGACAATGATATTAGAAAATGTATGGTGGCCAGGTATTGACATTGATATTAGAAAAAAGTATGGTGGCCAGGTATTGACATTGATATTAGAAAATGTATGGTGGCCAGGTATTGACATTGATATTAGAAAAAAGTATGGTGACCAGGTATTGACATTGATATTAGAAAATGTATGGTGGCCAGGTATTGACATTGATATTAGAAAAAAGTATGGTGACCAGGTATTGACATTGATATAAGAAAATGTATGGTGGCCAGGTATTGACATTGATATTAGAAAAAAGTATGGTGACCAGGTATTGACATTGATATTAGAAAATGTATGGTGGCCAGGTATTGACATTGATATTAGAAAATGTATGGTGGCCAGGTATTGACATTGATATTAGAAAAAAGTATGGTGACCAGGTATTGACAATGATATAGAAAAATGATAAGGAATTGCTTGCCATGATTAAGTGTTTCTAGGCCAGACCCTCCAGAACCTATGAAATCAAAAACCATGGGACAATCATGCAAAAGGGTTCATATCAATATATGTGGGCCATTCCCAACAGGTGAAAATATTTTGGGTATAATCGATAGTTGCACTAGGTGGCCAGAAATCTATATAATTAGAGCTACAAACTCAAAAACTATTTTAAAAGCTTTGGTTATTGAATTTAGTAACATACTGGTTGTAAGTTCAATCCCTGGGTCAGGCAGTGTGTACTTGCACTCAGTGGAAATGGGCAAGCAATAACTAAACAGTACTAAATAAAATAAGAAGTAGACAATATCCTCAGACATGAGCAGTGGAATGAGAATAGTCTACTTCTGTAGATTAAATACATGGTTCAGTTCAGAATTTCCTGTAGGTTACCCAGATTGATATACACCTGATACACCTGAGGAAGGCTGCAGAGCCCAACAGCCAAAACTTTGTAATAACTACAACAAAGATGAGGACAATAGTTTGAATATGAATAGTGTAAATAATGATAACTCCTTATTCTAGAAATTCAGACAAAAACTGTTTGGCAATGTTTCTTTTGTAAAGAAAAAAAATATTTTTGTATGAATTCAATTTCTTAGATTAAGTTCCCTGTAATTAAATACTTTCAAAGTAGGTCAAGCTTTTGAGTTGATTTTAATGTAGTAAAGAGAAATAGTGTACAGATGAAGGTTAAATTGAAAAAAGTTCTTTCTTATTGTAATCAGTTATTAATTGAGACTTTTTTTTATATAAAGTACTATCTGATTTCTCCTTGCCATTGTGAAAAAGGGAATGCTTACAACTTCAAAAGATACAATTTGACTGCTGTTCAGGTCACTCTTTCTAAATATACCATTAAAGGTCTTTTTAAAAGACTATTCATTACAAAAGTGGATCAGATAGATGTGTTTCTTTATTTCTTTTTAAAGCTTTTCATTGATGGAAAAACAATTTTATTTTTTTGTTCTAATATTGAGTTGATAGTGTTGAACTAGAAAGTATTTCTTTGACAGGCCTTTGTTGGTTTTTAATTTTCCACTATGAATTTTTCAAGGGGTTTTGACACAGTATCATTCCTTGAAAATAGATATTATTTAGAAGTCCTTATCAGATAACATGATATCAAAATTAATTTGTTACTTTTGATAATTTTCAAAGAACTTCTTTAGTAAACATAAACATATATTTGTTATGTTAACAGCCTATTTTTCTAAACAGAAAAAATCTTTTCTAGAATCTTTTAAAATTGATTATTGAAAAATCTGAATTTGTCCCTGAATATTTTATCTTGTTTTTAGCAATGTTTTGAAAAATATCATGATCATTTTATGATCAACTAATTATAAATTGTTTTTGGCAAGTTTGGCAGTACCATTCAGTGGGTACAGGGAAAAGAGTATTACCAATCATTGTGGGATTAAGTTAAAATAACAGGGAACAAGACTGGATAATAAAATGATTGAAAGAATCTGGCTATGCTGGTAAACACTAGATAGAAGTCTGTTTATACAGGTGAATAAAAGTATTGATTAAGTACCACAAGTTATGTAGTGGTTGTAAGTTCCTTCCCTGAGTCAGACAGTAAAAAGACTATATACTATAGGTCAGTGAAATAAACTGGTGAATCTTATTGTCATACACTTATAGGAAATAAACCCTATTTCCAAAGCAATTTCATATCCACATACATACCATATTAAAACACACCCAATTTTTATTTTCTACCAAATAACAGACAATATTTACAAACATGCCAAAAGGATTCCATAATACAACACACACTGTTTAAATCAAATTTTATTGGTTATAAATTAACATCACCATGTGAAATATTTGACCAATCAGAGAAAATTAAAACCCTATTTTTTTTAGCCTACTTTTGGGAAAGATGCAGAAAAATCCACAGATTTAAATTTTCAGCAACAGAGATGTGACTGTCTCCAAACTGTTCAAACAGAAGAGAAGATGTGACCACATAGTTTTTTCCTACTATTGAGTATGCAGAAAGAAACGTGTTGTTGCCTTCAAACAAATCATCTCCAACAACAACAGCAGGGATGCTCAGTGATCAAAGTCTTTTATCAACCACAGATTTTTACTGTGGTCCAACTATTAAAAGTTATCTATAAACAACAGATTCTGTGGACTAACTACTCACAGACTAACTCAATTAATGACTATTTTTACTTATTTTTTACTCTTTTGAATTCCTGTACATATGTTTGTAAACACAAATGATTTATTGAACAGGCATACCCATGTTTTCTTTATTTTTATTTAATTATTGTTTGGAATTTGGATGTTCAGATTCTTAATATAAAAAACCTGGACAACCAAATTTCATTCACAGGTTGGGATCTAGGTTTTAGTTGGTATCTAAGTGTTGAGATTCCAAACACTTAACAACAACTCATCTTTTAAATGAAACATAATTTGCTGATGGAAAAGTTGAAATGACATATATTCTTTTCAGAAATATATAATATCAATAAAAATGTTAAATTTTCCATGCAGTGAACTTTGTTTTATAAAGTAATTAATTGTTTGTAGTGAGGTGTGAAATGTATGAATGTATTTACTTTATGATGGTCAGCTTAATGTGTTTGTGAGTTCATAGACAAAAGTCATAGTTGGTACTTAGTTTGGTTAATCCCTTCTATTGTGTGCATGGACAAGGCCTTATAAGTCTGTGGCTTCTTGCTGTCATCACTTCCATTGTGTCTGTGTGTATGCATATGTAGATCAAACTGACCACTGAAATTGTTTTGAGCCTCAAGAAGCAGTAGGCTTCTATTTTTATATCTGTAATGGGGATACAAAATCTAATTTCACATAGAGGTGTGAACTTTTTGAATACAAGGTTTTCATTAGTTAGAAAATAATTTCACACTGGATCCCAAAAATCTTTTTTTTTTTTTGAATTTGTGGGAGTAGTGAAAGGAGTTATTGCTATTTTCTAAATGGTCCAAAATAATATGTGATAGGTTTACAACTATGTCTGCCAAGTATTTTTGCAGTATTTGCTCTTGTAATGATTGTTTATCAAACAAACTTTATAGTGAGATTTTATTGATTGAAAAAAAAATAAAGGATTTAATTCCTATACACAATCATCTCAGAGAAGGAAAGCAGTAATTCAAGACAGATTAAAAAAAACTACAGCCTTTACAGAAGTCAAACTTATAAAATTAGTGATATCTATATGTTTCAAATGAATATTGTGAGTATATCATGAGTAAGTATAGCAAAAATAATGGTAAGTTAATAGTTAAGACTGAATATTAGTGTTATTGAGATGAATAACCAAGAAGAATATCTAGCCATACAAAAATTTACTATTACAAATACATACATTTTGTTGGTTATAAATTATGTAATCTTAAAAGGTATAAATCTATTTGAGTAAGTCCACTCTTGTATTGGTAAAACAAGTCATGATATTTGTTGCTATTCTAGTTATTTACTCATCATTATGTTATCAACATAAGTCTAGCATAAAACATATGAATTTTACATTCAAAATTATTCACTCAAAGAAATGATTATAGGGAAAATATTTTTCAAGAAATATTAAAATGAAACTTTTTATAAAAATGAAACGTAGTTTATGCTGTCTTCCAGAATAGCTTTCAATTTTACTACAAAAAAATGTTCCATTAAAATAAAGAATAAAAGACTTGATAGTTTTGTATTATAAAAGTTCAGAGAGAAGATAATCAATAGTAAAGGTCTTACTTAAACAGGTAGCTTGGTTATTTAATATTTTAAAAACAACTTTTGTAAAACACATCAACATTTCTGGAGTATAATTTTTAAAACTATCTCAAACTAAGAAGTAATGGAATAAAAACAAAATTGACATAAAATAAAACCTTATTTTGATTATTTTTTCTGGCTAAAGTTAAAAATAATGTCTCTTCATTTGCAAGCTTTGGTAAAGTAGTTTGATTGACTGATTCTGTTTTTTTGACAGGTTTGACATGTTTTAAAGTGAAAATATTTCAGTAATAAAATTTAACTTATATTTACATATTTTTTAAATCTGCAACATTTTTTTTTGCTAGCACTCTATGATAGTCAAGAAATCAAATGTTCAATTCTAAATGATTTAGTTATCCATTAGAAATTATATAAATAAAATGATTAATTTCTATTTATTCTTTCAATAAATAGTGTTAGTGAAGAAAAACTTTAAAAATCTGTATAAAGTAAGTTTTGGTAAAAGAAATAAATTAGACAAATTCAAATTATAGTGGACACATTAGAGCATATTCTATAAATAAATCAATTTCAGATAAAATAAAAACATCTTTTTCATTAAAACCTAATTTGTTATAACTATTTTAATATCCTTAATGAATTGGCTGATTAATATAAAATAAAATTTAATTAACTAATATAATTTGTTGAGAAAGATAAATTTTATACAGCATTTAAAATATAAATGTAATTATTAATCTTTAAAATTTCAACTTTTGTCATTGTTGTATAGTTATTAATGATGTAGTAAAATGGATCAGTGGCTCAGATTGAGGAATCACTCACCTGAGTTCATCTTACACCTTTATAAGTCTGCCATTCATCTACATTCACTTGGTGCTAATATATGGTCTGGTGTATGAATCCTCTTCCTCTTCCCTTACTATAAATATTTTCATGGCAGACCAGGTTCTATAGTCTTGAATGGCAACTGGTCTACAACAGAAAGAAATGAAACCTACTGCAGGAAAAAAAAATCTGATCTCTTTTCATTGAAATATCTGAATGATACATGTTCTCCTAATTATATCTTCATACATACTAACTGACTGATAGTTTTCCATTAATCTTATTGATTTTGTAAACTTCAAATGACAACAGTCAAACAGAGTCCTCACCTTTTTCCTTTAAATATTCATGAATCTTTTATTGCCTTCACTACTACGTCCACATGCCATGTATAAATAAAAGTATAAAGTAGCCAGTCTAATTGTTTAAGAGTTGAAGTAGTATGAGGAGCCATTAAGAAGTCTTTCTGTGTCTAGTTTATTTCCTGTCATATGAAAACTGTCTTCAAGAGAAGGAGAAATTCAAATAACAGTCCAGGTCAAAATAGTAAGAGGAGCCATTAAGAAATCTTCCTGTGTCAAGTCTATTTCCTGTCATACGAAAACTGTCTTCAAGAGAAGAAACTCAACTAAAACAAGAAAAACAACTTTTGTAAAACACATCAACATTTCTGGAGTATAAAATTTTGGATTTACTCTTTAACACAGCAGATGTTCTTCTTTTTGATTTCCTTTTTCTTTAACGAATAAATTTGAATATTTTTACAAATATCTATAAAGAATGCATTAATATCTTTTTCCTCTCACTTTCTAAGTAAGTTTGTAGTAATATTCAAAATTCAATAATTAATAAAAAAAATTTAAATTTAAAATTCCCATTGTCTCTCATTTGTGCACATGTGTAGTCACACCAACATAAAAAAATTTGTCTGATGAAATCCTGAAGGACAAAATTCATCATACAAAAGTTTTTTCGACATTGTCATACATTTTTCCCCTATATTCCACATTGTTATACATCCATCCCTTATATTAAACATTGTCATACATTCTTCCCCTATATTCCACATTGTCACACATCCTTCCCCCTATATTCCACATTGTCATACATTCTTCCTCTATATTCCCCATTGTCATACATCCTTCCCCTATATTCCACATTGTCATACATCCTTCCTTTATATTCCACATTGTCATACATTTTTCCCCTATATTCCAGATAGTCATACATTCTTCCGCTATATTCCAGATTGTCATACATTCTTCCCCTGTATCTAGTATGCAAAGAATTAAGGCATGTCAAAAGCTGCATAAAATGATATCAACACATATATCACATGGACAGGAAAAACTCACCAAAATCTAAAATAAAATAAAGAATTTGCAGCTGTGGTAAAATAAGATTACAAAGAATAAAAAGAGATTTTTCAACTAATTTGGTTTGATCAAATTAAAAAAAAAACTGTTGAGTTTGTATCCTCTGAAAACAAATACATCAAAACCTTGGAGAAAAAGGAGAAAAAAAACTGACTAAAAAATTCCATCTTTTCTAAACAACAAACACATTATGGTTAAACCAAAGAGAGAAGGAAACATGTGACTGGCTTATGGAAGATAGGAGGTTATCACTTATGGGAAAATTATTTCTTTTTTTTTTATTATTCCATATTTTGGTTGATTTTATTTTGGTTTGTATTGGACTTGTGTGATAAAAAGTTCAATGGTCAAAGAAAATTCTTTATACACAAAATAATTGACATTCAAAGGAAATAAAGATGGTTCAAGTTCCAACTCATGTCATCAAAAATCTTTTTGGGCAAAAGTTGACTCCCTTTTGGCCAAAGAGAGAATCAAAATTGGATGAGATCAAAAGAACAAATCTGGAACTACATTTATCAATCTAATATGTTTGTATTTTTTATTGTACATTTTTTTTATTCTACTGTTGTTTGATCTTCATTACTGTTATCATTACTGTGTAATTGATAACAAACAAACATTGGTATAATTTTTTTTTGTACTGACATATATCAAAGACTAACAACTATTCAAATAATAAGACTGTTTACTATGAAAAAAAAATACATATACAAAATACCTTATGTATTTAAATATATAATAATTTGTTTGTAAATTTGGGATTTGGATTTATCCCATTTTTGGATGTATTTCATTAGATATTATGTTTGGTGAATTTTTTTTATTGAAAACATTTAACATCATAAATATTCCCACACAAAAATAAATTCAAAGCATGCCATTCAAGTTGACACAAAAACAAAATATTTAATTGTTAGAAAAATACAATAATGTTATTTGCCAAGGTGGTAAATGTAATTTTTTTTCCTTTTTATCCTTAAGTGTTTCAATGTTCACAAATGACGTAAATGTCCCATAAAGAAAAATTATTGTTAGTTCATTCTTTTAATTTTTTTTTTCTATTTGGGATTTGGATGAAATAGATAAAAGATGGGAAGGATTAGTGTCTAGAACTTTTAGGTAGGTCATCTAGTAATCAGATTTTTAAATGTTTTTATTTATGTTCCATGTTTATTTAAGATAAACTTAGGTGTGTATGATTCAAAGGTTCCGTCTGTTTTGATTGATGATTGAAGAGTTTGGATTCTGTTTAAAGAAAGTCACTGGCTCATAACTGCCAACTTGAATGGAGAAATTTTAAACTTGTGATTGGTTTATGGAGAATAGGAATTTATCACTTATTATTGGGGGTTATTAGGTTGTCTTCTGACAATGTCCATTACCTCCGTATATAAGGTATAATTGATTTGGGTGTGTATTGCCCTTATGTAATGATTAAAGGAAACAGGCAAAATAAATCTTTATATGCACAATAATATAATTGTTGTGGACCCAGAATAGGTCTGAAAGAAAACTCAAACTCAGCAATTTAGTGAAAACATGTTATTAAACAAAAAGAATGAATACAAAAGTGTTGCACATCCGACTGATGGCAAAGTACAGTAGTCAACTCATCAACTGTAGACAGCTCTCTTGAGAGGCATAATCTCCACGTATATATAGTAATAGGACGAGTTCATTTAGTCCATAAAGGTAGGTCCCATAACAATAATATATAATAATACAGGATGATAACATGAAAGTTGAAGTTTCAAGAGTTCAAGTGTAAAATTCCTGGTGCATAAGAAAGACAGAGAGACAGAGAAAGAGTCTAGGTGGAAGTAAATGTATGTATATATATATATGTATATGTATGTATGTAGCCATCCAAATATAGTATCAGCCATTTGATCATGTGGTAAAGGAAGATATGTTTTGTTTTCAATGTAACAAGGAATAGTTTAGCAGTGTAACATTACCAGATAATCATGCAAATGTTGTATTTCATCTCTGGGTAAAGCTCATACATTTGTATATTTCCCTCACATGATTTTTCTCCACACAATACCAACTCTTATTTGTGTGGTAGAATCCTGAGATGAATGTGTGGTAGGTTGTGTCAGAGTGTTCTTGGCATTTATTGGAAACATTGGACTTAAAACAAACTATGGTTAAAGGTATAATATATATTTATTTATTTGGTTTACGGTGTGTCCTTTGATATTCTGTGTCGCAAAATGTTCTTTTATAAGGTGGATATTGGTAGCAGTCTGGAGAAGTGTCAGTTTCAGCTCTGTAGTGGGTAGTTTTAAATTTAGACCTTGCTATTAGTAGTAGTCATCTTAGAAATAGGTCAGTGTCAATCTAAGGTGTTTTTCTCAGCTCTAAGAAGGGCAGATATATCATTAGCAGATGGCCTCTTAACTACTTTCTGCATTACACATGGCTGGTCTTTCTAGGGTCTCTGTTTCTATGGTTTCCTTTGCCATCATTCTCCTTGTCTAGTCATGAAAGGTGTAAGCTTATATCCTTTTGACCAGTCTCCAAGACTCTGGTGTGAACCTTGGTTCTGGTGAACATCAAAATTTTATTTGTGTTCATTTTTTTGACTAGTCAAAATTATTTTATTTTCCAACATTCCTTTCTTTTTCCTTTTTTTTTATATAATGGAAATTATGTGTGGAGCCTGTCTTATTTTGACAGATTTATAGTTATAAATAAGTAGGCTCTGATCCGGCAAACTTCCAGTGTTTCTCAGCCAGCTTCAGTCTTTTCTTCTTCTTCCTCTTTTTATTTGAGGGTTGCCTTCTCGTTAGTTGAGAGAGAATTATATAGAGGTAAGTTTAGAGAGAGAGAGAGAGAGAGAGAGAGAGAGAGAGAGAGAGAGAGAGAGAGAAATAAGGGTTTTAAAGGAAAGTAGAAAGTCTTATTTTAATTTTAATTCTTTTTCTTTTTCTTTATATATTTTATTTTTATATTTTATTTTATTTTTATTGAGACTCACAATACTAATGTTCTAATAAGTTTTATATATTATATTTATAAGATGAAAATGTAAATAAATCTTCTTTTTTACTTTAATGTTGCTTCACTTCCATTTTTGTGTGTTACCACTTGTTCCTTTTCTGTTATTGTGAATTATGGTACATTAGATGACACACTTAAACAAGACCTTTTCATATTCATCAGTACTGTAGCCACCTCAACATAATAAAAAATTAAATGCATCTACATTTCAATGAAAATTTGAATAAATATCAATTAAGTAATACAGGAGAAAAGATCTTCAATAGTTTATCAGTGTGCTGTTTTTTTTTAAGACAGGCAGGTATACTTCACTTGAAAGAATGGTACACAGCAATCTTACTACTTATTTTGCAACCATATTTGTCTTCTTGTAATTTTAATATATCAAACTATGTGACTGGCAAAATAAAATATATCCCACTAAATTAATTATTTTAAAACCTTAGTCTTTGTTGTAATAATAGTTTTATGTGCTCATCAATGCTAACCAAATGTAAGTGAATTATTTTCAAATAAGAGAAACAAATGTAATGAATTTTATTAGTAAAGCTTCATTATACTTTTACTTTATTTTATATTTATATTTCCACTTTATAAAATAAAAGAAACTGACCTACAAAGAAACCAGAAAAAATATTTTATCAGTTAAGGATGACTAAGTGTTAAACTGTGTCATTTCAATGTGTCAATGATTGAATGATAAATGAATACAGATATATATGTGTGTGTATGTGTTTGTGTGTCCATATATATATATATATATATATATATATATATATATATGTTCAGTATATCAGTTCTGAAGCATAAGGACTATTAGATCATGAAAGCAATTTATTATCCATAAAACTAATTGTATAATAAGAATTGAAAACTATCCCTATTTGAGGTTTGGAAATTATGATAAGCCCATTTAAGAATGTAATACAAAGTTTTGAGAAAAATTAAAAGGTTAAGAAGCAAAATTATTGGATTAACCATTAAGAAATATTTGAAGAAACTGATGTTGGGAATATAAACAAAGAGAAGAGATAAAGAATATTAAGAACATGAAAGCAACCAAATTACCCCTTTAAGTAAATAATGGAAAAAGAGAATTGTGTAAGTTGGGTATAGAATTAGATGAAAACTGATTTCTCAAGAGTAATTTTTACTGATGAATTTGAGATGCAATAAATGTACCTGATGGCTGGGCTAAAAGTTGGGTCCTTCATAGAAATAGTCAACTAACGTAACTTAGAAGACAATATAGAGAGGTAAAGAGTAATGTTTTGGTAGGATTACCATAATTTTGAAGCCTCAAATTGGGATAAATTTTTTATTTTGTTTATAGATTTTTGTATAATAAAGTACTTTTCTACTCCCATAACCTTTTATCTTCATGGATGATGCACAAAAATAAATGAATGCTGATAGCTTGAGACAGATCAGCCAAATTTAGACAGTCACAGCCAAACCAGAATGTATTGTAAACCTATTTTTGGAGTTAGTATTGTAGACAGTAAATTTACAGGTTCCTTTAAAGTTAACAATACTTTAAGATAAATGCAGAGAATTAATTTAAGTTCTCGTGCAAGACAATTTTTGAGTGGCACAGGTCACAGACAAGAAACTAAGCTAAATGGTATATTCATACAATGACACTTTACATTCTTCAAAGATGACTATTGCTCAACAAATAATAATATATTAAATATTTTTATCATTTCACCCCAAGCAAAGCAATAAAGCCACTAAGATGCAAGAGGTTACAGGGTTTGATAAAATACGAGAAAAAACATTATAAAGGAGAGAGGACAATAAATGAACAGGAATTAAGAATGTAATGCCTTCAGAGTGAATCTTATGGTTCATGGGAACCAATTGTAGCTCCATACCTTCCCTGGTCATCCAAGACATCTAATACTATGGCTCATCAATGGAGTGATCTCTTCAGTCCCATGTTGTGATTTGGTTTGATCATAAGGAGGCCAAGATAGACTCATTCATATTGGGCTGGTCCTAACAGAGTAAAGACACACAGTAAAACAGAAGAAAAATAACACTCGAATAATATCTATAAAAAAAATGTATATATACTATTTTCATATCAAATACTGCATACAATAGTTGGTTAATAGTTGTTAGGGTCTAGGTGTTAGCATGCAGGTGTTTGTTGACCCAACCCGTTTCCTAAATCAGACATGATGATTAGTTAAGCTGGTAAGGTTTTGCTTGCAGACTTAGTGAAGTTTGTTTAGCTGACTTGGTAAGTTTGGCTCAAGACTGATGTCGGGGGTCTCATGCCAGCAGATAGTCACAGGCATTGTCTTGTGCTCAATGGCTGGAACAGACTCTCTGGATGATCTCTCAAATTCGCTTGAGGCATTCGTATTTATTGATATCTGCCAAAAACTGGTGTAGGGGTGTGACACAGTTGGGGAATTCGGTATTTTTTTTCACCTGTCATCTTCATCATTTTTGGTCCTGAGAAATTAATTATTTTCCAATTTGGAAGTCTCCCTCTTTTCTCAGGTGACACTTGTAGGCAATATTCGGTCCACAGCTTCTCCTCCTTCTCTTAGCATCTCCCACTAATGCTCCTCAGTGGGTGTGGGCAGCTCTTTCACCCTCCTTAGTGTCTCGTCTGTGTTTGCTTCCCTTCAGTGGGTGCAGGCAGCTCTTCTTTCTTTCCTGATCTCTCTTCTGCACCTGTCATCTCAACCACCCAGCAAAGACTAATTTTTTTAAATTATTGTTCCAAACGCTATCAACTCATTAATGAATTGATACCAGTGTTGATTGAAAAGTTGAATAAACAATTGGCCTTCTCTCCCTTGACCCAGAGACACTTTCCAAGGGAAAATCTTGCAGCTTACATTATGGTGACAATCATTCAGCAGAATGTCAAGATATCGCCATGTGTTTTTATTAAAAAAAAATTAAGTCAAGTAATTATTGTTTTCAGTACTAACACCTCTGCAGGGAGATTCACCAAGTCAGTTATATATTTCCTTCCCTGTCTGAAACCAGACACTGGATACCTGGTTCTCATGTCCTTCAGCTCATGTCAGAAACATTCTTAAGTAACCTTTTTACCTCAAAGTGGCATTTAAAATTTTATCCAATTCTCCTCATCTTGATTCCACAGACACACTCATGGCTGGCATTATCAACCAATTTTCAATACCTCACCAGGCATACAAATTAAGTATTGTTCTTAGTCAGTCATTTGATTCATTTAGAATTTTCGATTCTCTGGGAGTGAATTATTTATCAGTATATCCTTCTTGATATTCATTAACCCTTTTCATGGTAGTTTATTTATCAGTATATCATTTTTGATATTCAAAAGCCCTTATTATTGTTTACCAGCAACCAAAATAGTGTTACATGAAGACAGAAGATAATAATTAACATTGCATTTAAATTTTTGAAGATCAAAGTTGACTGGAAAGCAAGAAGCAGGAAAAGAGTTCTATAAGTGATAAAGAAACTGTTAGAATAGAACCTATAGTTATATCTAGCCATTTCAATGGTAAAACCTAGTAGTACACTTAAATTCATAAAGTCTAGGTACCAAAGAGTAAAGCTCACCAGAACAATTACCATAAAAATGTTTATAGAAAAGCTACGTTTTAGTGGTAGGAAAGTGACTGAAACTGAGATGCCAAGTCAGGACCAATAACATTGCAGATTCTTCTTTGTATTTTATCAAGAATCTCAAAATACATAGCATAAGCACCAGACCAGATGTTGCAGCAATATTCAATGCATGGATGAATGGTAAGACACATAAATGTTTAAAATAGATTCTGGTGAGGAAAATAAACCAACATTCCTAGCAGTAAACCTAGCAATTAATTCAATATAATCATTTCACTTCATCTCAGTAACTATCCTGGAGATGGAAGGGAAAAAAGGTTCTATCAGGTAATTAAAAAAAAAAGAGTATTTTTTTTTTGAAGGCATTAAAATTAACAAGCCATTTTTTGCCATAGTTAACAATAGATTGTATGTAATTTTGGAGATTAGCTGCCAATTTGACTGTATTGAACCAATCAGACTTACTGTTAAGACAGGAGTAAATAGTTGTGTTATCAGCAGCATAGTTACTGATTTGAGAACTGATGATATCAGGAAGGATGCTGATGAAAATTAGGGACAACATAATTTCAAGGTTAGAGACCTGGTGGACATCTGCATTAAGACAAAAAGAGTGAACTTTCAAGACAATTTTCATTTCATGATTCGATAAGAAAAACTAAATCAGATCAGTCTATATTTCAGAGATGAGTTATTATGTACACTATTTACATTATTCAGACTATTGTCCTCATCTTTGTCACCATATTTATCAAAACAGCAAAAATTGCAACATGAACACTAGTAAAAAATAGTTGCTGAAGACATTAGGTTTATAATACTCAAAAATTCATACACAGGACACATGGCATTAGTTAGATTCAGTGACAGGACCCAAAGAGTGTGAGTTCAATACCTGGTTAAGGCGGTAGAGAACTTTGAGAGGGGAATTAACAGGAGATAACTGATAACTAACGTCCATTAGACATGGCATGTGGAACTAGAACAGTCTACCCCAGTGAGCAAAATAAAGGGTTCAGTTCAACATTCCAACCACCTGAAGAAGGCTGGAGCATACAACGGCTGAAACATTGTGATAAATCTGGCAACAAAGATGGGACAATAGTCCGAATAATGTAAATAGTGTAAATTAGATCAAAAATTAATCCAGAAATATCATAACCTTTCAACCTGTGAAGAAGACGAGTATGCTAAACCTTGCCAAATGCCTTCAAAATATCCACAGCAACAGTCCAAGCTTTACCATTTTTATCTAAAGCTTGATAGATTCTTTCAGTAATAACCATTAATACATAAGCAGAGAGAAGTGAAAACCATATTGCTTGTCTGAAAGAAGACCCTGTGAGGCAAGATGCATAACCAATTCAGAGTCAGAACTAGATTGGAACTACAGAAGAGGAATTACAACAATCTGGAACACAAGAAGCAGTAAGGTATTTATTGTACAATTTAGAAAGAATAGGGTCCAATTCAGGAGCACATTTCTTAAGGACTATTGCAGGGATTCCATCAAGTCCTTTGTGAGGATCCAGTTTAGAGATGATAGCAGAAACCATGGATGGAGTTATATACATATCATTCAAAAGAGACTCAGTTCTAAGTGGAAAGTCAGGCAAAGATACTCCAGATGAGTCAAGATTGAATTATTGAAGCAAACCTTTTTAGATATAAATCTCTTCATTCAAGAAGTGCCAAATACCCACTCTTTATTAAATGCAAAAAAATGTTTAATTCAACTTACGTAAGACAGGAGTTAAGAATTGAGGATTTCCAACAATCGGGAAAGCAGAAAGCAGCAAGGCATTTACTGCAGAGTTTAGAGAGAAAAGGAGACAGTTCCAGAGCATATTTCTTAAAGACTATTGCAGGGATACCATAAAGTTCACATTCTTTGTAGGAATTCAGTTTTGGAGATGATAGCAGAAACCTTGGATGCAGTTATATACATATCATTCAACAGAGACTCAATTCTAAGTGGAAAGTCAGGTAAAGATACTCCAGATGAGTCAAGAATAGAAATTGGAGAGAATTTATGAGTAAAAAATTCTGCTTTATCACTGAAGGGAGGAGGGATAGAAAACTTACTCTTATTTAACCCATTATTATTACAGAGCCGCCAGTAGTCATGGGAACCAAACTTGTTAGAGGCTATGTGGTGCCTCATTCTGTCAACAAACAAAAACCTTACTTCTGTTATAAAATAAAATAAGACATATCTCAGCTGATTTACAGGGAAATACTCAAGAGTGAGAACCGGATGTGAATGGGATAAAACCCCGTTACAAAATGACCATTATCTTCATTTACAAATGTTCCCAACACACGTGTTCCGGTCGAAAAATAAAATAATATTTAAAGTGTTCTATTTTTTGTCCAATAAAAATGCTTCCCTCCTAATTATACTCTCTTCGTTTTTCAAGCCTGTTAAGCCATAAAAAAAATGCTATAAAAGGGCTCACATGGAAGTTCAACATGCAGTCCACAGGTGCCCAGGGAACTGACCTGTCACGATAAGCAGCTGTCAGCAAGGGAGCATCAACCACCATCATCATGTGTGAACTACTATGAGAGATCGACCTAGATCTGAAGCCGGCTTATGAACTTTACCACAAGGTAGCTGTCCCAAACCCTCACGTTCCTGTTGAAATAAACCATGTAAATCTATTTCTGCTGTTGTCGTATTTCTTTCTTGCAACCATACGCTTGTCTATAACACTTCTTTGAGAATAAGTTTACAATGATTATAAACAGGCACAAAGAGACATCTGTTGTGATCAAAATTATCACACTGGTACAGTCAGAAAAACTGATTCCTGTGGGTCAAGGCCAGTGCAAGGATCTCGTGCCATCCACCCATCGAATCTATGATATGCCCCAACCCACTACATCTCAATTTACATAATGAAGTATTCATATAAAATACAAATTGTATTGTAACCTAATTATATACAATAAAATGACGTTTATACACATACTAAAAAAATTCAAAATTCATTTTAAAATACTGGGGTTTGCTAAATTGTAGTAAGCTTTTCCATTTATGATTAGTAAATATAGTTTTTACTTAATAAAAATATCCCTTACCAAGTACAGATTAATGCAGGATTTTAAAAGATTTAAAACTTTATAAATTATTCTAATTAAAATTTAAAAAATAAAAACAATTCTTGTAAAAATTCATTATTCACCGAAAAAATTTTTTTCTGAAAATAATGCCCATAAATATAACTTATTCATATAAGCAATTAGAAGATTTTTTAGTTAAATAATGTCTTAGTTTTATTTAGATACCTCCACTGATTTGATAAAAAATGAGCATACCATCATATAAAAATGTCCCAAACTTAATAAAAACTTAGTTTTATCATCAAAATCTTTATGTTATTATTAAGAGGAAATGGCATATGAAATTTTAGTGGTTTTTTTTTCAATGAAAAACACGATTTGGAAATTCTGTCAAAAATCAAATAATTGTCAGATTTTAATGAAACTTTCAGGACTTATTCAGAAATGAATAAAATAGATTTTTGAAATGTTTCTTTTTAGAAAATCTTTGGAAAATATATTTTTTACATTTGTTAACCCCCACATATTGTTTTTTTCATTTATAAAAATTTTAATTAGAATAATTTATGAAGTTTTAAATCTTTTAAAATTCTGTATTAATATGTATCAATTAAGTGATATTATTAAATAAAAACTATATATCCTGAAATGCCCACAACAAACATTGCAGACTTGGGATGCGAGTCCATGTAAAAAAAAAAAAAAAAACAACAAGAGCCAATATATATGTACAAACAAATGATAATGTATGTATTAACAAAACAAGGGTATACAAAGGCATACATAAGGGTATATGTAAACAATAGAATATTGTTGCATGCTACTGAACAATGAACATGAATGAAGAAAACATTTAAACGTGAATTGTTTGCATGTGTTTGGTGTTGGAGGAAGTCCTAGAAATAGTGAAAGGTGCATGCATGTGTGTGTATGCATTCCCCTGTGGGAAAGCATTTTCTTCATTTGACCCAGGTCTTTGCAGTCCCTGAGTGAAAAAGCAAAAAAGATGATGACAGAGAATGTCACTGCCTATTTATAGTCCTGAGAGCATATCGTAGTAGCAGTTTTGAAAATTAGAAGGAGGTAATCTTTAAAATGAAAAATCTTTCTTGAAGCTTTTATTTTAGTTTTAATTTCAAGTTAAAAGATTAAGCTCAATATCTCCAATAAGCAAAATCCTTTTCTGTATTTTAAGACTAATTTAAATTGACTGGAAGGAGTTTTTGTTTTGAAATTGGTAAAGTTGCTTTTAGCACCATTTTTAGCCATCCATCATAACAATGTAATTCTCTTTATTAAAAAAATCTTTCAAAAATAAAATATACTTTTCTTAAACTTTATTTAAGAAATATTAGCTGATTTAAAGTTTAATTAATCTGATTTGAATCAAATATTACTTACTTTAAATATAAAATATCATTTTTAACACAATGATAGCTGTGTTGACATGTTAGCTGACAGAAAAAAAGGCAGAATTTTTTTCTACTGTGGATATATCTGTAAACATTACTTGAGGAATATAACATGAGCGCCTTTTTTATATAATTTTTAATTAACCAGTAATCGTAAAAATTTAAGAAAATATTTTCCATAGTCAAATGTTTTACTGAATTTTAGCTATTTTCGCTTTAAATTTACTATAGTTATCACTGTTATTTTCCTGTATGGATATCTGTATTTACAAAAATCGGCATGTTTATAGTATATAAATATGTATAAACATTATATACACACACAAAAAAGAAAAATTCAAAATTCATTTTTAAATATTGGGGATCACTAAATTGTAATAAGCTTTTCCATTCATGATTAGTAAATATAGTTTTTACTTAATAACAATATTACCTAACCTCTGCAAAATAAGACAGAATTTCAAACTAAGAAAAAAATGAAAGCAATTCTTGTAAAATTAATCTAAAAAAAATTTTCTTAAGACAATAGTGTTCATGATATATCTTATTTATATAATCAATTAAAAGCTTTTCTAATTAAATAATGCCATAGCTTTATTGAATTTTTTTATTTTATGATTCAGAGTAGATTTTTTGTCACTGGGGATCCTGTTTTACAAAAAGAGGTTGATGATTTAAATTCTCCAAGGAGTTCTGCTTTTAACTAATATAAACATAAAGCAATATAAAATATAATTTATCAAAATTTCATAAAATTAAATAAGTAGGTAGTAACAGATTTAAAAAAAAATATTTTCACCAAGTTTTTCATAAAATACAATATTTCTAAAATAATTTAATTCACTTGTGAATGTCCCAAAAGTTTCATTAAAATCAAATAATTATTTGATTTTTTGCAAGAATTTCCAAATCAATGTGTTTTTTCGCTGCTAAAAAGATGCTATTTGCCCCACCCACTCTCCTGTTGACAAAAAAAAAAATTTTAACCAAAATTTTGAATTTTCTAAAATGAAAAAAAAAAAAAATTTAATAATAAAAAAATCCATTGTTTTTTTTTCTTTTAATAATAACATAAAGATTTTGATGATAAAAGTTTGTTTTTAATTTTTTTTCATCATAGTTTGCTAATCTACAGTGAATCAGTGGATGTACCTATAACAAAGTATTTTGCTCATTGGAAATATTTAAATTTAATCTAGTAGCTTAAAATTAAAACCAAAATAAAAGCTTCAAGAAAAATCTTTCATTTTTAAAAATTAATTTTAGATCTTAGGTATCATGTTTCCGTGGAAGTACCTAGTTTTATGCTATTTTACTTATTCAGAATTAACTAATGTTTCTTTAAGAAAGTATATCAGCTGTAATAAAAAGAAAATATTAGTTATTTTATTATTTTTCATATTTAGGAATCCAGAATGTTTCTTTGAGGTGAGTGTGAAATAATAATAACTCCTGTTACCCACTTCCTTCAAATTTGGAGGACTGAGGAAAAAGATGGAATACCTTGCCTTCACAGAGATTGACCCACAAGCTGAGAAGAAGATGAAAATAAACTTGTGAGCCTATGTGAAATTGTTTTGGACTAATGAAAGCCTTGCCTTCACAGAAATTAGCCAAAAATAAGGTAGGGAGCTTAAATTTTTTTTTTTTTTATATATAAATATGAGGATAAAAATTAAATTAATAAGAGAAGAGTGTCTGAAGTCATGTGAAAAGGTTTCATTTCTATTCACTGCATCCTATGTTGAAGTTTTGCCAGTGCCAAATTACTTGCCAATTATATTATTAGCCTTTTAACCAAGCATGTGGCACTTTTCCTTCAACAGTCCAAGAAAGTTAAATATTTCAAACTATCTCTCTTCATCTACTTTTCAATGTATACAACTGTATATCCCTTCTGTAAACAATGAACTCTCTTATCTTTGTTTTAAACATTTTGAATATTATTTTTCTGTCAGATATTTAATCTGTTGTATGAACATTTGCTATTCATGACAATTCATTAAAACTACAGAATTTAAAATTTTTTTATTTATTTTCTTGAAACAAGCTACTGGCACAATTTCAAGTATGTACATTTCTAAATAAATTCCTTACCTTGTTTTTTTTTTTAAATTACCTGTTTCCTCATTATTATCATCCTCCATTAATCTCCTTGGTACAGCTAAATCTACTATTCATTTTAACCCCTAAGCCTCATGCCATTATATCTTTAATGAATCGTTATTCAAAAATAAATAACATATTTAAGCAATGCTAATTCAAAATTAAATGAATAAATACTGTATTTACATTGTAACATAATTCATAAAATAAAAATGCAGTATTTATTCCTGAAATAATCATCATTATTAATTTATATATCATATCTATTTAATAATAAAAAATATTATTTGATAATTATTATTAAAATTATTATAAACAATTATTAATAATTATAGAAAATTTAAATGTAAAAATATAATTTAAACATTTTTTTATTTAATGTATTTTGTTTGTGATGGACTTTTGTCTATTTTTCATCTTTCAGTAGCACCTTTTTATTTTGTAACGTCCAAATCAAAAAAGATTTTTTTAAATGCTCACAAACAATGCTGCCTCTATTCTGAAATTCTGCCATAATATTGTAAGTAGGTAAGTGGAGCTTGTGTTGTCAAGATTCCTAGTGGTATCATTTTGAGACAATGTTTCAGATCAAAGAGCAAGGTAGACATCTGATGGAGCACAGAAGACTAACCCATTGTAAAAAAAAAAATACAAAAGGAAAACAAATTCACAGATTTGGACAAAAAAAGACCCCAGAATGACATCAAAATCTGAAAAAAATTTTCATCCTTTAATAGTCAATTGTGCTTAGTTTAATTTGTATTGTATATAAATGTAGGTAGATAAAAGCAGATGTTGATAAGATAGTGAGTGTCACAAAGCACTGTCTGGAGCCCCCAGTCAGGTGGGATTCAGGGGCGGTACCGTCTGGCAATGCTGTCGACTATAGCGGCTGAACAGGCAGGTGTGAACCATAGAGAAGTTTGTGCTTTCACTTGGTACTATCGAGAAGGTACAAAAACATCAATGTTGACTTTATACCAAAAAGAAACCTCAGTGGTAAAATTCTCAATAGGAAGGTCAAGATATCAATCGACGGAGTGTCACAAATAAAGTCAAAAAATGAATCCCAGTCAGTATGCTGGTAACAGAAAGAAGTTGTGAATAGGAGGTTCCTTTTTAATAGATGACTAGAAAGAAATATCAGCAGATACTACAGTGTGATTCAAATTGCCTAGAAGACAGAGTTGTGATGCTCAACAAGAGCTAGAAGAGAGGTAATGAACAAGTCAAGTAAAGAAGCTTTTTGATCAGAATTATTAGGGAAACAAGTTGGAAAATCCACTATTTGACTGAGGGATTGAGCAACAATTGTATATTGGCAACATCAGTAACATTAGAATTCACTTGACATGATGAGCATTAACATGACCAAACACAAAAATGTTTGCAGATAAATATAAGGAGAGAGAGAGCCATTTCTATATTATTAGCTATTTTGTCTAATATGTTACAGTCCTGTGAAGAAGAGCAGCAATAAAAGAAAAAGAGATAGTTAACAGAGTGGAATAAAGAAAGTTGAAAGCACATTGGAAGATTTTCCCAGATGTAAACACCAAGACCATGTATATGAAACTCAAGAATGGAAAGTTTACTGCTTTACTCTTATTTCTTTTAATTGTAAGTATCATAATAAGATTATGTTTTCAAAAGAAAATAATTATCACTGTTCATCGTCTATGGCAATGCAAACTGGCCAGAAGGTGGCTAAGACTAAAGCAAAATGTGGCCTCAGGATTGACCACTGGAAGTACATGCAGAAAGGTCTATTCATGTGTGACATGTCACTGCAAATAACCCGATATTATGTGACTGTTGACAAGAATGAATTTAAGCTAGACTGGCATCTTGCTCTCACCCTTTTACTGTTGAAACTGTTAAATGTAGCCATCTCTCCTACTCCAATAGCTTCATGTCTTGCACCTCTCACCTGTGGAACTCCCTCCCCTTTTCCTGTTTCCCTGATAGCTATAATCTCCAACTATTCAAATGTAATGTCAATCGACATCTCTAGATGCCTTGATCTATCCCCTATCCTTCTCTTCATCCTTTCCTCTATCACTCCTATTTGCTCTTGCTCCAACTGTCTGTAACCCCTTGAATGCTAGTGGCTTTTTGCCTTGCTTGGAGTGAAAAAAAAAAAAAGAAGCAGCTTCACTAAGTGCTACCAAAGAGTCTGGGTGCTTTACTACTAGTCTGGATGCAGCAACCAGAAAACAGCCAATCCAGTACCTTCATAATGAAAAATCATGGCCACTGATCAATCAGATCACCAAAAAGTACTGCCTGGAGAATAGACAAAACTATCTATTCCTATTAACCTGTTTACGATACAAGAGGCTGGGTGTTTTATTGAGATGCCATCTCTAAGAAGGTTGCTGAATAAGGCTCTAGACTACTTTCAGGATGAAGAGGAATTACTAAATTATTAAAGGTTACCCCAGGAAGTGAAATCTAATTAATATTAAAATAAAATTAGATAACTTGATTCCAAGTACAAGAATTGAGTTAAAATTAATTAAAATTTAATGCTTAAATATACATACATGCATATGGACACATGCATATCTATTTTACACTGGATATCAGAATAAAAGAGTTTATCATTAAATGGATCAGTTATTCTTACTATTATCAACAATTGCTGTTTAAATAATAAATAATAAAAATCAATCAATAACTATGAAAAAGAATATATATATAATAAATAAATAGTACAATTTACAAAAATTTTGAAAATACACCCTCTCTCATAAAAAAAACATATTACATTAAAATATAAATAAATTATTTATTTCAGTGTAAAATAATTTAGTAAATACAATGTATTAATTGTTCATAATAATATAATTCTTAGTGTTAATACATAAAATATTTATAATAATGTGAACTTGCTAAATGGTACTTATTTGAAAAAAATTAAACCAATAGCAAACTTGTGGGCCATCATTAAGAGATGTATATGAGGATGGAAAACTATGTTAAAGAAAAGATTTTTAGAAAGTAATAAAAACCTCTGCCAGACTTATTAGTGTTCTTCTTTTTTAACAAAGTCCTAGATGCTCTACTCAACTCTGAATTGTTTAAACATCTAAACTTGCAGGATTTTCCTTAAGACAAACAATGTGGCTTTCACTTTTCTAGGTCAACTGCTGTGTATTAACAGTTATTACTGAAAGAGTCTGTCAAGCTTTAAATAAGAATGGTGAAGCTAAAGACTGTTACTTTAGATATCTCAAAGGCATTTCACAAGGTTTGGTATGTTGGTTTTCTTCACAAGTTATGGCATTTCTGGACAAATTTTTGATTTGATTCAATTTTTTTTAACTAATTGCAAAATCAAAGTTGTCTTGAATGGCCACTCTTCTATATCTTTTTACATTAATGCGGGTGTTCCCCAGTGCAATATTTTTGAAGCTACTTTGTTCTTGATTTTCATCAACAACCTTCCTGATGTCATTATTTCTCAACTAGTCATCTATCCTAATGACAGAATTATTTACTCCTGTCTTATTTGATAAGGTCAAATTGGTAGCTGATCTAAAAATGTTGTTAACTGTTGTTAACTTAGTCAAGAAATAGCTTGTTAATTTTGGTGCCTCCACTACAAAACTGCTTTATTTCACCTTAGAGAACCTTTTTTGCCTTCCATTAGCATGGCTGATGCTAACATTCATTGCATACTCAGGCTTATGTTTTCCACTGACATGAAGTGAAATGATTATATTGAATCAATTGCTAGGTCTACTGCTAGGAATGTTGGTTCACTGTGTCATACTAAACAATTTTTCTTGTTAGAATCTATACCTTTATGAAGTCTTATGTATTTCGAGATTCTTGCTAAAATCCAAAGAAGAACCTGTAATGTTATCAGTCCTAATCTGACATCTTGACTTCCGACCCTGTCATACTGCTGTAATGTAGCTTCCCTGGGCCTTTTCTATAAATATTTTCATGGTAATTGTTCTGATGAGCTTTCCTTTCTGATACCTCAACTTTACTAGATCGACAGCTAGGCCTCATCATTTTAAAGTTGAAATATCTAGATGTGAACTTAAGTTCTATTCTAATAGTTTTTTTCTCTTGCACCTCTCACTTGTGTAACTTTCTTCTGGCTTTTTGCTTTCCAGGCAACTTTGATCATCAAAAATTCAAATTCAATGTCAATCATCATCATCATCTCTCTCAACAATAATGTTTTTTTTCTCAAATTCTTTCAAGCTTAGCTTGGAATGAAATGACTACAAAAATGTTCATCGTGAAACAGTAGAAAAGTTAAAAAATCAATCAATTGAAGTTTATTGAATATCAATTATCCTATATTAACATGTGAAATAATAACAATGATTTATGTAAGCATGTGGAAGGGTACATTAATTAAATATGTTGTTGTTAAGACCCATATGGTTTGGATTTATTCATAAATAAAACTTTATGTTGCACTTAGCTTGTATAATATGATAAATCTTATATCCTCCAAAAAAGTTATTATCAATATTTTTAATGTGGATAGATATGATAGGCTGAAAGATATAAAGATAAGTATATCCTGAAAATTTTATCAACATTGTTTTGTTAATATCAATTTTATGAAAACATTTACTTGAATAATAAAATCTACAATCAGGCACAGTGATATATAGATAGATCAGTGGGTGCTGAAAGTCTGACTCCAAATGAATGTTCAAGCATCTGAATATTTTTGGAAAGGTTTCTTAGTCAGGCTAAGACCTTTTCAGTATCCACTCATATAGATATTATCACAATTTGAAATTCAGAGCTAACCACTTTCTTATCAATGTTGAATTTTGTACATTTTTGTGCAAAAAGTGGATCAGAAAGCCTACTCAGCTTAGTAAATATATTCAGGAAATATCAGCTTCTAATTGGTCAATAAACACACAAGTTGGCGTTGCAATCCACCCATGTACAAATATTTTTCCAGTGTGTGACCAAGTCAAGTTTTCCCGCCATTTTCTGTGAGCCTGTCATGTGATTACATTAATTATAAATAACAGACACAAGCTTGCTGCTTTCTCTTTTTCTCTACTCTTCCCTTCTGTAAAGATGTGACCTTAAGGATCCTCATCTAGACCATGGGCTGTCAGATGTTAAAAGCATATTCATGCATGCACGTACGTACAAACTTTTCTAGCCTACATTACAAACATATGAAACATTTCCAAACATGCAACAAGAACTTTTCTCTTTGAAATATTCTTCTAAAGCTACAGTTTATTCAGCATTTCTCAGCTTTATAATTAATTCAACTTTTGAGAGATGAGATAAAAATATTTCACAATCAAAGGGACATAACACCCACAGATCTTTAACTTCTATGCATTTACATCAACACACAAATAAATACAAATGTTATGTTTTTAAACCATTTTGTTACTTTCTTGTATTTCATGCTATGTGATATTTTACGTTAAACATAAATTATGTTGTCATGTTATTCACACAGCCATATACAGACATCTACATTGGTCTATTCTTATCAACATACCACTACATATGGTGACCGTGAGTCCGCTACAGTATTATCTTAGAGGCTTTATATGGTTGAATCCTGAGTAATATAGCAGTAAGTAACTCCTAGTTATATAAGAGTCCAGTGTTAGTCGAACAGACACAATTATAAGTTTTTACTTTCTATGTTTGCCTTAAAATGAATGGCAAGTATATAAAATTGGATAATGTATTAGGTGTGTGCGAAATTTCCCAGTATTGTTTTTTGAAAACTAGAAACAGAATACATTGCTGAAAATATTAACTGTTCTGTATTTAGAGTTTATTTATGGGGTGTGGAGAAAAAGAATGGGGGTAGACAAGATATGTGACTGATACTGCATGTTGTTCCATTTCAAATTGAGCAAGATAACATCAAATTTGAAGATGATTGAGGAATTGTCGTTTGGTACAAATTAACATGTATAATGAATGTTTTGGGAATTAAAAAAAACTCAATTTGACTAGGAGGGCTCCGCAGTGATAGAACACAAGAATTTGAAAGTGAAGACTTGCAACCTGTCGCTTATCTATTTTGTGACCAAATTACTGGGATGAAGAGTTATGATTATTTAAATTATTTATATTCATAATAATGTTCTCTGTTATTATCACAACATTTTTGGCTTCTTTAAATAAAGAAGATACAATTAAATACAAACAAATAAACAAATTAGATAAAGGATGCAATTCAAAATAGACACCTGAAGAAAGCTAGAGGGTACAATAGCCAAAACATTGTAATAATAGCAACAAGGATGAGGACATTAGCCTGAATATGAATAATGTATAAATCTTTTTTATACATATGTCTTATATAGATATATTTTATACATATGTTTTTCTTTACCACAATTATCTCATGTAATTCTTGCAGTCTCTCTCTTGAGTACTTTGCTACCTTTTCATCAGAAACTGAGGTTTTATTCTGTGGAGGATGGTACAGAATGTTGATTTTTACATTCAAAATGAATGATCATTTAGCAAACATTATTTTGGAAGGTTTATTTTCTTGAATACAAATACAAATTTGTATCCTTGTACATGAGACAGATGTAGCTTGCAGTAGATTGGAAAAGAGAGAGAGAGAGAGAAAGAGAGAGAGACACATTTCTCGTTGTAGCAGGCAGAGAGTGAGAGATACCCATCTCCTTCTTTGTAGCAGACAGAGAGAGATAGAGATAGGTATATATTATATATATATTTGTGGTGGTTAGAATGGAGTAGACCAGCCTATCCCACCTTCTGGTGAAAAAGTACAGAATACTTTTTCAATGACCTCTTTTTCTTGGGTTTATATTGAGCTCAGTAAGTGGTGTGATGTGTGCATGTGGGATTGTCCTTTACTTTGGTACAGGGTCTTTGATCTTTTGTTTTTGCTTATCTAAGTATCTGGTTTCAGAAATTAAGTAAAAAAAATCATCACTCAAAAGTAGCTTATGAAATGGGGCTGAAAAGTTCTGAGCCTCAGTAAGAAGCTGTTCATGCACAAAATTGGATATTCTATCATTTGTTCAGATTTTGGGAAATGTGATCCACTTAATTTTCAGCACCCCCTCATATTGCAGGGGCTTTATGCAAGTAAATACTTGGTAAGTATTCATAAGGGAAACCAAGAACTGATTTCCTGTGAGGAAGGTATAATCAATTACTTTTACGACTTTGCTGTCTCAGAAATGGTATATAAATATATATATAAAATAAACAGTGGTAATTGTCAGTACATCAAATTAACCTCTGAATTTGCCTCAGGCATTAAATTATTATAGATGATAACCACTTGTTTCTACATTTTTGTTAATGTATATTATATTATTTTATGTCTTAAATATTAGGCATTGTTATTTTTTAATTTTGTTCAAGGATGTTTGGGATAATTTAAAGAAAAAGTTTAGTCTTTATTTATAGTTTATGTTAATTTTTCTGGTCTTTATAATCTGTAAAATCATATAATAACAAAAAGCAAAATTTAGACACAACTCATTTGTAAAAAAAAAAAAAGTTTACTTAAAATTATTTCTCTCAGACCTCCAAACAGTAATTATAAGTTTTTCTAAAATCCTATTGTGTCCACATACATATTTATAGAAGAGGAAACCTTGTCTGCCACATTCATTCTTTAATCTGTTTACTAAAATATTTCATTGTTAATTTTGAAATGAAGAATTAATTAACCTAGAAATCATCCGATTCAAATTGATATTTTAAATAAGATTTGTTAGAGTTATATAATCTAAATTTGAATTTCACTAGCTGATCTGATTTAAAAATCAATGAATCAATGAATATTCCTATTTAACATACCTGAGAAGTTTATGAATATTACAAGTATACAGACATACCATCATATGCATGCAAAATAAAAGAATTATTCAAGACTTAGATATTTGTTTATTCGCATCACTCATAACATTTTATATCTTATGATAACTACAGACATTCCTGCACTTATAACATTCACATTAAAATATTGTAAATATGTATATCACCTTGATTCATTTGAAAGTAATATTGTTCCTTTAACACGTTCATATAGAAATGCATACTAACTTTATATAATCATCCCTCAAATACAAGGTGTGTAAGGTATTTGAGGATATGTAATTGTGTGCCTGCAGGTATATATGTTATGGGACCTACCCATAATAACATAATGGACTATTCCATACGTAATAAATACTGTGCATCAAGAGGAAGCAGAGGTTTCAGTCTGAAGTCTGGAGTGAGGTATGTCAGGAGTCAGTCAGAGCGAGCAAGCGAGTCAGTCAGTCGAGTCAGAGGCAGTCCGAAACAGAGTCGCATTCAGACACTTACTACAAGACATTGGAATAGTGATACTGGTCGAGACTACATTGTTCTCCCTACTAAACCTGATTGTTCGTACTAACACTTTCTACTTCTCTGAATATATTCCTGTTTGTAATATATCTGTGTTATTCCATATACGTGTTCGAGTTCTTCTTTATTGGTTCTACCTTGGACTATCACCGTGGTACAAGGAACTGAACCATAACAATATAACAATCAATTAATGTGCTTTTATCTTTTCAGAGCATCAATGGCAAACAGTAAGCTAATGGATGAGATAAAATGACATACTATAATTGTTGTAATACATGCAAAGCACAATGATTTTGAGAATGCATGTTTTTTGGAAGTCACTACATCATTTAGGCACAAAGGTCAGATAGAGTTGGAAGCCTCCAGTAGGAATTTTTTGACTGCAGCAAAGTGCAAAGAGTATTCAGGATACCAGAATTTGTATAGTGGGAGCAGAAAATTATCGATATGAATCCTAGAACATTCATGAGGGTCATTGCCAGTGATTTCCAGGTGTCTGAGGGCACAATCCACAATGTGGTGCATGAGGACATTTGGTACAAGGCATGTGTGATGAGAAAAAGGGAAGTTTATGCCAACACATACACAATGGTTGCTCCAAGTAAAATGTTTATTGAACAAGATGAAACCTCCAGAAGAAACTAGCATATTTTGGGTTTTTGTTTCAGACAAAAAAAAAATGTCAATCAGGCTCAAAAAGTGAACTGGAGAAAGACCAGGAGCTTATATGCAAATCCTTCTGGTGCCACGCCCATGTCATGCACACCAAGTTTCCCATTTATGTGATGGTTTTAGAAGTGGTGAGTAGTGAAGGACATGTCATGCCACCCAACTTATTTCAACAGAGACTTTGGCAGAACGCTTCTGGCTACACTGAGGTGCTGGATAGACCTTAAATGTGATAGAAGGCAGTATGTATTTCAGTAGGACTCTGCATCTGGTCACAAAGCTGTGGTGACCCAAGATTGGATGGTAGCCAAACTGCATGATCACATCATGCAAAATATATTGCCACCTAACTCACTAGATCTAAACCCCTTGTTGAACAGGTAACCAATCAACATTCTCACATTACTACTGATTCTCTGAGATCTGTCCAATAAGTAATGTCTAATATCATTACAGAACATGGTATGCATGTCAGTGATTCTGTGCCCACATTGAAGCCAACAATGCAGCTGATTACATTGAATAAACATGTGATCCATTCATTACTGCATCTGTGTACCAAGTTTTGTATCAATAAATTTAGTTATTTGTAAGATGCAGTTGTTTTTTATAGTCTTCAATGTATCCTCAAATACATTATGCACCCTATAAAAAATGTATCACAATGCATATATTTTTCAAAATATATTTTATACAACTTAATTTTTATATATTAAAATGAGTAAAAATTAGATTGTGATGGGCACAAAAAATCATTGAGAATCATTTTATACAAAGCTGTTAGAAATAAGGATAAATTGCACAAGAGGATAGCACAAAATCTATTTATATTTTGCTACCAGAGCAAAATGTTTTTGTTAACTATGCTGACTCTTGTGCTCCTACCTAGAATTGAACTCACCATCCTTGGCTAACAAATTTCTGCAGATATTAGACGCCTGCTCCTCAGTTTAATTGATGTGTTCTAAGCAGTGAGAGTAGATTGTCTACCTTCCTGCCAAAGTAGATTTAACCTTTAGGCATTGTTTAAATTTATTGGAATTTCTCCTCAGGGTGGAATTTTCCATTGTTTGGTGAAGTGCTGACACTCAGTTTATTGATCAAGATCTTTTTTTAACATCTCTTGCCTCTATATGTATTGCCTTTCCATCCACAATAATACTTCTGTTGATTTCTGTGGGGACAGAGCTATACATTATGTCCTTTGTCTAAGAACCACTATTTTCATCCAAAGATTGAAGACATCTGTTGGTTCAGACATTATTAGATTGATTGCTGGTGAGGAAGTACTCATAAAGCTAAGGAGTGGGAGTCTAATATCTTCAGAAATTTGTTAGCCAAGGATGATGAGTTCAATTCTAGGTAGGGCTACAAGAGTCAGCACAGTTTACAGCTTTCCCTCTTTTTGCTTTTCATGCAGACCATAGTAGCAGCTTATTTTTCACACAATTTTTACTGTTGGATTATGTTAGTTGATTATTTCTGTTCATTAAACTTTATCTTTCTAATTCTATTCTTTTGGCATGCAATTATTAATGAAATAATTAAAGAGAAATAATTTATATTGATTTTAGAGTTTATGTCTGAATCTTTGATAGTTTAAAGTTTATAGAATCCTTTTACATCAGATAAAAAGTAGCAATTTGATACACAGTAAATATTTAATGCTTATTTGTTATGAATTGTTACGTGCATCATCTGCAGAGGATGGATACCATTTAAGGTTAAATGACATTGTAGCTACATCGTAGATTTTGTAATTCTGCAAGTAAAATTCACTAGATATAAAATTAAATTTTAAGTATTCCTTCTCACATTTAATTTCAATCATTTTTTTTTTAATGTGCAATATTTAAAATAGACCATATTGATTGGTATCAAAGATTTCTTTTACAGTGATGATTCATTCGTTAGTTGATTTATAATTGAATCTAAAAATTAGTATCATTTATATGCCATGAACATTAAAGTTAGTATTTTTTAAACTTACATAACCTTTTCATTTTTAGTTAGCTTTACTTTTCACTTGACAAAAAACTTTAATTTAAAAAGGCAAAAAATAATGATATTTATAAGTAATAGCAATTATAATAAAAATATGTGAAAGCAATGAAAAATATTTTGCCTGACACATTTTGCAAAATCTGACTAAATAACCAAACATAAATTTTTCTCTTTTTGAAATGGCTTCTTGTTTGCCTGAAAACTTTTTTGCACCCTCTTGTATTCTTAATAATGCTACTGAGGACATTAATGACAAGATTATGGCAAAAGTATAGAATATTGCACAATAGCAGAGTGAAAACAGTAGCCTCTAATGTCAGAAAAGACTAAAATAAATAGATATTTTTAAAATGATAAATACAGTGTAACCCGGATATAAGAGAGATTTTCTCTGGTCCCAAATTAGAGCCTGTGTTAATGTATATAAAATAGACCAAACCCGGATATAAGAGAAACCCGGATATAAGAGACTTCTTCTCCGGTCCTGACAACTCTCTTATATCCGGGTTACACTGTATAATGTTAACGGAACTTCCAAATACAGTAAAAATACTGAGAAATATTTTGGAGCTCCAAGAAGTTTTGGCAATTGTTCCACCTTCAACATCTGCTCACATCAGAGAATTCTGATGTAAGGAAATTATAAAACAACAATGAACTGATTGCACAATATGAATGCACTGAATGACTTCTCCATCTTATATCAATATAGCTACATTGATCAAAGGCAGTTGCTAAGTATAGGTGAGAATTGGTTGAAAGGTGTTTTGGATGAAATCTGTTACTTTATTCATTGGGAGGAGGAACTGGGATCATTTTCCACAGAAATCAATCAATCAAACACTAATAATGAATCTTTATTTTTTACCATTTTTCTCCAGATATCTGGGTAATTATAGAGTAATGTGTTCTTGAAATATTGAATAATTCCATTTCAATATAACTGGAATTTTGTTCTTGATTTATTTTAATTCTAGCAAATGAAATGAAGATGAATGAAAGTGAGAATTTCAGTTTGGAAAAGTAGTTGTAATATAAAAATGGTCATAAAAAAGAATGCAAAGATAAAAGAAAAATCAAAAACATGTTTCTAGGCCTTGAGATATGTTTTTCTCTGCTATCAACAAGATTAGATTCTGGGTTAACAACTTGACCCTATAATAAAATTTAAAAACAGCTCCAAAAATATGTAAATACCATAGATGTCATGAAGCATAAAGAGAAAATAACAAAGTACTAATTTAATTATAGTTCAGTTGTGTAAATGTTTAGTAATAAATCTTGTCAACCTACTATGATATTGGAACCTGAGAGTTTCAAATTAATGTTTTACTCCCTGAGCTGGCTGGGTTGTGACCAAGATTATGTTCTAGATTTTAAATTGTCCAACTCTTGTACTGGCCACACAATACTTGTACATTCTGATCTTGTTGGCTGTAGTGAGCTTCTTAATTTCTCACTCTCTTGAACAAATTTCCCTATCAGTTTGTTGAACACTGAGTCAAAGAACAAGTTGCTGAATATTGTAGATTTCAGGAATGTTAATTCATTTACCAAATTCAGGATGCTGGCTACAATAATGATGCTGAACTTTTTGTCAACATTCTGTCTCATGTCTTCTTTTGACTGATGACAAGGCTAAACTCAGTTTGTACGAGGAAGCTAGGTAGGCTTTGAAGAGCATACTGTGTGAGACAGTAAAGTTGTATCAACACCATCTGTATTAGATCCTGGTGCACTTTGGTCCTGCCTAGTGTGCAGGTAATTCCACCATCAGATGCTTTGAAAGTGTATAAGAGCACAAAAGAGTAGAGAATCCTGATGAGTGCCAAGGTTTCTACTAGGTCCTGGATATTTTTGAAAAGGTTGATTTCCCAGATACAGGCAGCATACCAAATATATATAACCACCTAACACAAAAAAAAAATGTGATAACAGCCACATACTATGCATTTTGTTTTATCCGAAGAAACACCTTGTAGAGGGAGTTTTACATGGTGTCACAGACTGCTGTCATACTGTAATATTTGCAAATATGACTTGAAGTCTGCTGATACAATTGTGAGTCACTGTGCAAAAAGAGAAGTGAACTTGACTGTAGTAGGATAGAAATGGGAGCATTTATTATCCAGCTATAATCATCTGCTTTCACGTGGAGTGGCTGTACCAGCAACTGACATTCAAAAACTGACTTGTTCAGCCACGGATGATGCTCTTCCACATCATACTGAATCCTTATTGGGTGCATCCATTGTCTAATAGACAAATGGTGGTAAAGAAGATTCTAGATTTTACAAGGTCTTTATTGGAGAGTAATTTGCTTTAGTTGGATATTCCTTCTCTTCAGAGTATGCTTCATAAAAATCTTCACTAAACGAGCAACAAATAAATACCTTTCAAATGATTATCTTGCATTCTTGCCAAACTTGACACTTTTAAGTGCTTTTTGCATTACAGATATTTTAGCTAACCTATTATTGAAAGAAAAAAATTGTGGTTTAGAGTTTTAGTTTAATACTCTGGATTTAAGCCCAGTAACACAAAACATAAATTATATAATGCTTGCTTATATATATATATATATATATATATTTTATATATATATATATATATATATATATATATATATATATATATATATATATATATATAATTATTTATTTAAAATTATAACATAAATATGTTATAAAAACACTACATATTTGTTATAATTTCTAAATAAATAATTATATTCATTTTATTCTGTATTGAGCACTCTTTTAAGAATAGTAATTGTTGGTTATTGGAATTTATTCCGTATACACCAATCATATACTTGTATATATATATATATATATATATATATATATATATATATATATGAGTGTGTGTCTCTATCTCTCTCTCTCTCTCTCTCTCTCCCTCTCTCTCTCTCTCTATATATATATATGCTACTGTTTGATCGTAAATATGACATGTAATCTTGTGACATAGATTCCTTATAGGTCATGGTCCAGTAATAATGTATTTTTTTTGTTTTGTCCGGCTGCTACATGACTATTTTCTATTATTAAAAACAGAAAGAATGCATTCATTTCTATTTTGCAGAACACACCATACAAAATTATACAACATACTTTTCATCTGCCCTTGTTTTGTTATCAGTCGTTTATGTATAATCTCTTCTTTATTTTCAGTTTTTTTTTCTTTTAGTGTTGAGAAGGTCAATAGAGAAATTTTATTTTCACAAGTGAGCAAAAGATAGCTACACATTTTACACATTTATTCTTATATTTAAATAATACCTTGAACCCATAAAATGTCTTGCAATTATTTTAAAATACTTTATTGCTTTAGAGATTTTCAAGTTACAACCTTTGAGAAATATAAATAAAATTTTGATAGAAAAATAAGAAAATAAATATAAAGGTGAAAAACATAAGTAAATCAATTATATTTTTGTAAGGAGCAGACAAGTGTATGTGTATATACAAAGGTTAGTCAAAATGTAATGTTTGTTCTTTAATTACAATGGACTTCAACATAGAAATGCACAAAGAATAGCAGAATGAACACAAAAGTCTTAAGTATCTGTCTATATTTCTGAGATGAGGTATTATGTACATTATTTACATTATTTGGACTATTGTCCTCATCTTTGTCGCCATATTTATCACAACGTTTTGGCCGTTGTACGCTCCGGCATTCTTCAGGTGGTTGGAATTTCGAACTGAACCCTTTATTTCGCTCACTGGGTAGACTGTTTTAGTTCCACTTGCATGTTTTAAGAACACATGGCACAGTGGATAAAAGTGTTGGTTAGATCCATTGACAGGACCCAAAGAGTGTGAGTTCAATACCCGTTTAAGGCAGTGGAGAACTTTCAAAGGGAAATTGACAGGAGATAACTGATAACTGACATCCATTAAAACATGCCAAGTGGAACTAGAACAGTCTACCCCAGTGAGCGAAATAAAGGGTTGAGTTTGACATTCCAACCAGCTGAAGAAGGCCAGAGCATACAACAGCCGAAACATTGTAATAAATATGGTGACAAAGATGGGACAGTAGTCCGAATAATGTAAATAAAAGTCTTAAGATTCTAAATCTACTCTTCAACAGAGGTTTCTTCTTTCTCAAATGTGCTATGCCACTTTTGAATGTGGCATGTTTATCTGTCTTGCAGTTACTTCATAGCTGTTTTCTTAGTCATATATAGATTGCTTCTTTCTTCTTGTCATCATTGGAAAATTGTTGTCCGCTATGTTTTTCCTTTGTATGTGAAAATTGGTGAAAGTTTGAAAGTGCCAAGTCAGAAATGTAGGATGGATGAGTAAACATTGTTCAGTCATGTGCTATGACTGTTTGTATGGTTTTTAAACTGTTGTGAGATCCTGAAATGTCATGCTGCAAAAGCATATCTCTCATCTCCAAATACGACCTAGCTTGAAAATATCTTGCTCTGAGTTTTGACATAGGCCCACATAGTGTTCAGAATTGACAGTGATAGTATTGGGTACAAATTCTATCAATGTAACTCCTTTCTGGTATCAAAACATAGTTGCCATCATGGAGCAGGGTGTCTTAAAATTCTTTCTGAATAAATTTGGTGGTGCCACATCATTGATTTTCATTGGTTCATATGTCTTCATATTGAGCATTGAAGATTTTGGGCAGCAACCACCCTAGGCTTATTCAAGGAGTCTGTTAGCATTCTGGGAACACACTTTGCACTAAAATTAGAGATTATACAAAGGTGCCGGTATTACCAAGACTAACATAAAAACTTTTAACAAAAAGTGATTATTCTGTGAACTATTGGATTGATTGGCTTTATCCACATTTACAGTAGCAGTTGGCCTGCTGTTGTTGGGTCTATCACGAATGTCTGCTTCTACTTTTTTGCCAAGATTGACATTAATTCTGCTGATCTTACATCCTTTCTATAAATATT